>JAQIHN010000051.1:0-300324 GCA_027917425.1 Gastrophryne carolinensis | reverse complement strand
CTTCCTTCCTTCCTTCTATTCTTCCTTCCTCTATTCTTCCTTCCTTCCTTCCTTCTATTCTTCCTTCCTTCTATTCTTCCTTCCTTCCTTCTATTCTTCCTTCCTTCTATTCTTCCTTCCTTCCTTCTATTCTTCCTTCCTTCCTTCTATTCTTCCTTCCTTCTATTCTTCCTTCCTTCTATTCTTCCTTCCTTCTATTCTTCCTTCCTTCCTTCTATTCTTCATTCCTTCCTTCTATTCTTCCTTCCATCTATTCTTCCTTCCTTCCTTCTATTCTTCCTTCCTTCCTTCTATTCTCCTTCCTTCTTCCTTCTATTCTTCCTTCCTTCCTTCTATTCTTCCTTCCTTCCTTCTATTCTTCCTTCCTTCTATTCTTCCTTCCTTCCTTCCTTCCTTCCTTCCTTCCTTCTATTCTTCTTTCCTTCCTTCTATTCTTCCTTCCTTCTATTCTTCCTTCCTTCTATTCTTCCTTCCTTCCTTCTATTCTTCTTCCTTCCTTCTATTCTTCCTCCTTCCTTTCTATTCTTCCTTCCTTCTATTCTTCCTTCCTTCTATTCTTCCTTCCTTCCTTCCTTTATTCTTCCTTCCTTCTATCTTCCTTCCTTCCTTCTATTCTTCTCTTCCTTCCTTCTATTCTTCTTCCTTCCTTCTATTCTTCCTTCCTTCTATTCTTCCTTCCTTCCTTCCTTCCTTCTATTCTTCTTTCCTTCCTTCTATTCTTCCTTCCTTCTATTCTTCCTTCCTTCTATTCTTCCTTCTTCCTTCTATCTTCCTTCCTTCTAATTCTTCCTTCCTTCCTTCTATTCTTCCTTCCTTCTATTCTTCCTTCCTTCTATTCTTCCTTCTCTTCCTTCTATTCTTCCTTCCTTCTATTCTTCTTCCTTCCTTCTATTCTTCCTTCCTTCTATCTTCCTTCCTTCTATTCTTCTTCCTTCCTTCTATTCTTCCTTCCTTCTATTCTTCTTCCTTCCTTCTATTCTTCCTTCCTTCTATTCTTCTTCCTTCCTTCTATTCTTCCTTCCTTCCTTCTATTCTTCCTTCCTTCTATTCTTCCTTCTCTATTCATCCTTCCTTCTATTCTTCCTTCCTTCCTTCTATTCTTCATTCCTTCCTTCTATCTTCTTCCATCAATCTTCCTTCCTTCCTTCTATTCTTCTTCTTCCTTCTATTCTTCCTTCTTCTTCCTTCTATTCTTCCTTCCTTCCATCTATTCTTCCTTCCTTCTTCTATTCTTCCTTCCTTCCTTCTATTCTTCCTCTTCCTTCTATTCTAACTTCATTCCTTCTATTCTAACTTCATTCCTTCCTTCTATTCTTCCTCCTTCCTTCTTCCTTCTATTCTTCCTTCCTTCCTTCTTCCTTCCTTCTATTCTTCCTTTTTCTTCCTTCCTTCCTTCCTTCTATCTTCTTCCTTCTATTCTTCTTCCTTCCTTCTATTCTTCCTTCCTTCTATTCTTCCTTCCTTCCTTCTATTCTTCTTCCTTCTATTCTTCCTTCCTTCCTTCTATTCTTCCTTCCTTCTATTCTTCCTTCCTTCTATTCTTCCTTCTATTCTTCTTCCTTCCTTCTATTCTTCCTTCTATTCTTCCTTCCTTCTATTCTTCCTTCCTTCTATTCTTCCTTTCTTTCTTTCCTTCCTTCTATTCTTCCTTCTTTTCTTTCTTCCTTCTTTTCTTTCTTCCTTCTATTCTTCCTTCTTTCTTTCTTCCTTCTATTCTTCCTTCCTTCTATTCTCCTTCTTTTCTTTCTTCCTTCTATTCTTCCTTCCTTCTATTCTTCTTCTTTTCTCCTTCTTCTATTCTTCTTCCTTCTATTCTTCCTTCTTTTCTTTCTTCCTTCTATTCTTCCTTCTTTTCTTTCTTCCTTCTATTCTTCCTTCTTTTCTTTCTTCATCTATTCTTCCTTCTTTTCTTTCTTCCTTCCGTTCCCTTTTCCTTCTTTCTCTCCTTTCTATCTTTTTATTCTTTTTTTTAGTTATTCTTTTTTTTTTTGTTCTATTCTTTCTATTGCTTCTTTGGCAATCTCCCCCATAGACGCAGTGTTAGCAGAATGTGGAGTTTGGGGCCCTGGACAATATATAACCAGCCCTGGACACTACATAACCAGCCCTGGACACTATATAACCGGCCCTGGACACTATATAACCGGCCTGGACACTACATAACCAGCCCTGGACACTATATAACCGGCCTGGACACTACATAACCAGCCCTGGACACTATATAACCGGCCCTGGACACTATATAACCGGCCCTGGACACTATATAACCGGCCATGGACAGTACATAACCGGCCCTGGCACTCGGGTGTTGGCAGTGTTTCGGCAGCAGCAGAGGGGGGGAGGGGGATAATGATTGCCGCTGATTGGCGTCTTTCCTGTGATTAGAGCGGCTCCTCCTGATTGCTGGAGAGGGGCCACTGATGCCAATTACTGCCATAATTAGCCGCCACGTCTGACCCCAGAGGATAAAGGAGGCCCCCGACCATGTGACACATCCACATATCGCCGTGATTATACATTATATCAATAATATTCAACAATAATAACAATATTATTAGTATTAGACGTTAGTTATTAGTATTAGACGTTAGTTATTAGTATTAGTATTAGACGTTAGTTATTAGTATTAGTATTAGACGTTAGTTATTAGTATTAGTATTAGACGTTAGTTATTAGTATTAGTATTAGACGTAGTTATTAGTATTAGTATAGATGTTAGTTATTAGTATTAGTATTAGATGTTAGTTATTAGTATTAGTATTAGACGTTAGTTATTAGTATTAGTATTAGACGTTAGTTATTAGTATTAGTATTAGATGTTAGTTATTAGTATTAGTATTAGGCGTTAGTTATTAGTATTAGTATTAGACGTTAGTTATTAGTATTAGACGTTAGTTATAGTATTAGTATTAGGCGTTAGTTATTAGTATTAGACGTTAGTTATTAGTATTAGTATTAGACGTTAGTTATTAGTATTAGTATTAGATGTTAGTTATTAGTATTAGTATTAGGCGTAGTTATTAGTATTAGTATTAGACGTTAGTTATTAGTATTAGACGTTAGTTATTAGTAATAGTATTAGGCGTTAGTTATTAGTATTAGACGTTAGTTATTAGTATTAGTATTAGACGTTAGTTATTAGTATTAGTATTAGATGTTAGTTATTAGTATTAGTATTAGGCGTTAGTTATTAGTATTAGTATTAGACGTTAGTTATTAGTATTAGACGTTAGTTATTAGTAATAGTATTAGGCGTTAGTTATTAGTATTAGTATTAGGACGTTAGTTATTAGTATTAGACGTTAGTTATTAGTATTAGTATAAGAGTTTAGTTATTAGTATTAGACGTTAGTTTATTAGTATTAGTATTAGACGTTAGTTTTTAGTATTAGTATTAGACGTTAGTTATTAGTATTAGTATTAGACGTTAGTTATTAGTATTAGTATTAGGCGTTAGTTATTAGTATTAGTATTAGACGTTAGTTATTAGTATTAGACGTTAGTTATTAGTTATTAGTATTAGGCGTTAGTTATTAGTATTAGTATTAGACGTTAGTTATTAGTAATTAGACGTTAGTTATTAGTATTAGTATAAGAGTTTAGTTATTAGTATTAGACGTTAGTTATTAGTATTAGTATTAGACGTTAGTTATTAGTATTAGTTTTTAGGAGTTATTAACAATAATAATATTTGGGATAATATTTCGGGGCCTGCGATAATCAGCCGCCCGTCTGACCCCAACACAGGAGGAGGAGCCGCCCGGGATAAAGGAGGCCCCCGACCATAGGAAATAATAGGGACAGGACCACATCTCATCATCCTGCAATAACTCTATAATGGGGGAACCTGGAGGAGGGGGCAACAGCCGAGCAGCCAGAGGGGCAACAGCCGAGCAGCCAGAGGGCAACAGCCGGGGGAGGAGGGCGACAGCCGAGCATCCAGAGGGGCAACAGCCGGGGGAGGAGGGCGACAGCCGAGCAGCCAGAGGAGGAGGGTGACAGCCGAGCAGCCAGAGGGGCAACAGCCGGGGAGGAGGGCGACAGCCGAGCATCCAGAGGGGCAACAGCCGGGGAGGAGGGCGACAGCCGAGCAGCCAGAGGAGGAGGTGACAGCCCAGCAGCCAGAGGGGCGACAGCCGAGCAGCCAGAGGAGGAGGGTGACAGCCGAGCAGCCAGAGGGGCAACAGCCGGGGGAGGAGGGCGACAGCCGAGCATCCAGAGGAGGGGGGCGACAGCCGAGCAGCCAGAGGAGGAGGGTGACAGCCCAGCAGCCAGAGGGCGACAGCCGAGCAGCCAGAGGAGGAGGGTGACAGCCGAGCAGCCAGAGGGGCAACAGCCGGGGAGGAGGGCGACAGCCGAGCATCCAGAGGGGCAACAGCCGGGGAGGAGGGCGACAGCCGAGCAGCCAGAGGGGCAACAGCCGGGGAGGAGGGCGACAGCCGAGCAGCCAGAGGAGGGGGGCGACAGCAGAGCAGCCACAGGGGCAACAGCCGGGGGCGGAGGGCGACAGCCGAGCAGCCAGAGGGGCAACAGCCGGGGGAGGAGGGCGACAGCCCGAGCAGCCAGAGGAGGGGGGCGACAGCCGGAAGCAGCCCAGAGGAGGGCAACAGCCGGGGGAGGAGGGCGACAGCCGAGCAGCCAGAGGAGGGGGCGACAGCAGAGCAGCCACAGGGGCAACAGCCGGGGGAGGAGGGCGACAGCCGAGCAGCCAGAGGAGGGGGGCGACAGCAGAGCAGCCACAGGGGCAACAGCCGGGGGAGGAGGGCGACAGCCGAGCAGCCAGAGGAGGGGGGCGACAGCAGAGCAGCCAGAGGGGCAACATCTGAGCAGCCAGAGGGGCAACAGCCGAGCAGCAGAGGGGCAACAGCCGGGGGAGGAGGGCGACAGCCGAGCAGCCAGAGGAGGGGGGCGACAGCAGAGCAGCCACAGGGGCAACAGCCGGGGGAGGAGGGCGACAGCCGAGCAGCCAGAGGAGGGGGCGACAGCAGAGCAGCCACAGGGGCAACAGCCGGGGGAAGGAGGGCGACAGCCGAGCAGCCAGAGGAGGGGGGGCGACAGCAGAGCAGCCAGAGGGGCAAACATCTGAGCAGCCAGAGGGGCAACAGCCGAGCAGCCAGAGGGGCAACAGCCGGGGGAGGGAGGGCGACAGCCGAGCAGCCAGAGGAGGGGGGCGACAGCAGAGCAGCCAGAGGGGCAACAGCCGAGCAGCCAGAGGGGCAACAGCCGGGGGAGGAGGGCGACAGCCGAGCAGCCAGAGGAGGGGGGCGACAGCAGAGCAGCCACAGGGGCAACAGCCGGGGAGGAGGGCGACAGCCGAGCAGCCAGAGGAGGGGGCGACAGCCGAGCAGCCAGAGGGGCAACAGCCGGGGGGAGGAGGGCGACAGCCGAGCAGCCAGAGGAGGGGGGCGACAGCAGAGCAGCACAGGGGCAACAGCCGGGGGAGGAGGGCGACAGCCGAGCAGCAGAGGAGGGGGGCGACAGCAGAGCAGCCAGAGGGGCAACAGCCGAGCAGCCAGAGGGGCAACAGCCGGGGGAGGAGGGCGACAGCCGAGCAGCCAGAGGGGCAACAGCCGGGGGGAGGAGGGCGACAGCCGAGCAGCCAGAGGAGGGGGGCGACAGCAGAGCAGCCAGAGGGGCAACAGCCGAGCAGCCAGAGGGGCAACAGCCGGGGGAGGAGGGCGACAGCCGAGCAGCCAGAGGGGCAACAGCCGGGGGAGGAGGGCGACAGCAGAGCAGCCACAGGGGCAACAGCCGGGGGAGGAGGGCGACAGCAGAGCAGCCACAGGGGCAACAGCCGGGGGAGGAGGGCGACAGCAGAGCAGCCACAGGGGCAACAGCCGGGGGAGGAGGGCGACAGCCGAGCAGCCAGAGGAGGGGGGCGACAGCAGAGCAGCCAGAGGGGCAACATCTGAGGCAGCCAGAGGGGCAACAGCCAGAGGAGGGGGGGCGACAGCAGAGCAGCCAGAGGGCAAAATCTGAGCAGCCGGGGGAGGAGGGCGACAGCCGAGCAGCCAGAGGGGCAACAGCCGGGGGAGGAGGGTGACAGCCGAGCAGCCAGAGGGGCAACAGCCGGGGGAGGAGGGCGACAGCAGAGCAGCCAGAGGGGCAAACAGCCGGGGAAGGAGGGCGACAGCCGAGCAGCCAGAGGGGCGACAGCCCAGCAGCCAGAGGGGCGACAGCCGGAGGAGAGCGGTGACAGCTGAGCAGCCAGAGGGGCAACAGCCGGGGGAGGAGGGCGACAGCCGAGCAGCCAGAGGAGGGGGGGCGACAGCCAAACAGACAGAGGGCAACAGCCGGAGGAGAAGGGCGACAGCAAAGCAGCCAGAGGGCGACACCCGGAGGAGAGGGGCAACAGCAAAGCAGCCAGAGGGGCGACAGCCGAGCAGCCAGAGGGGCGACAGCCGAGCAGCCAGAGGGGCGACAGCCAGAGGAGAGGGGCAACAGCCGAGCAGCCAGAGGGGCGACAGCGAGCAGCCAGAGGGGCGACAGCCAGAGAGAGGGCAACAGCCGAGCAGCCAGAGGGGCGACAGCTGGAGGAGAGGGGTGACAGCTGAGCAGCCAGAGGGGCGACAGCCGGAGGAGAGGGGCAACAGCCGAGCAGCCAGAGGGGCAACAGCCGAGCAGCCAGAGGGGCGACAGCCGAGGAGGGGTGACGACAGCCAAACAGACAGAGGGGCAACAGCCGGAGGAGAAGGGTGACAGCCGGAGGAGGGGAGTGACAGCTGAGCAGCCAGGAGGGGCGACAGCCGGGGGAGGAGGGCGACAGCCGAGCAGCCAGAGGGGCGACAGCCAGAGGAGAGGGGCAACAGCCGAGCAGCCAGAGGGGCGACAGCCGAGCAGCCAGAGGGGCGACAGCCGGAGGAGAGGGGCAACAGCCGAGCAGCCAGAGGGGTGACAGCCAGAGAGAAGGGTGACAGCCGGAGGAAGGGGGCGACAGCCAAACAGCCAGAGGGGTGACAGCCGGAGGAGAGGGGCAACAGCCGAGCAGCCAGAGGGTGACAGCCAGAGGAGAAGGGTGACAGCCGGAGGAAGGGGGCGACAGCCAAACAGCCAGAGGGGTGACAGCCGGAGGAGAGGGGCAACAGCCGAGCAGCCAGAGGGGCAACAGCCGGAGGAGAGGGTCGAAAGCCAAACAGACAGAGGGGCGACAGCCGGAGGAGAAGGGTGACAGCCGGAGGAGAGGGGCGACAGCTGAGCAGCCAGAGGGGCGACAGCCGGGGGAGGAAGGCGACAGCCGAGCAGCCAGAGGGGCGACAGCCAGAGGAGGGACCGACAGCCGAGCAGCCAGAGGGGCGACAGCCGGAGGAGGGGGCGACAGCCAAACAGCCAGAGGGGGACAGCCAAACAGCCAGAGGGGCGACAGCCGGAGGAGAGGGCAACAACCGAGCAGCCAGAGGGGCAACAGCCGGAGGAGAGGGGCGACAGCCGAGCAGCCAGAGGGGTGACAGCCGGAGGAGAGGGTCGAAAGCCAAACAGACAGAGGGGTGGACAGCCGGAGGAGGGGGGCGACAGCCAAACAGCCAGAGGGGTGACAGCCGGAGGAGAGGGGCAACAGCCGAGCAGCCAGAGGGGCGACAGCCGGAGGAGAGGGGCGACAGCCGAGCAGCCAGAGGGGCGACAGCCGGGGGAGGAAGGTGACAGCCGAGCAGCCAGAGGGGCGACAGCCGGAGGAGAGGGTCGAAAGCCAAACAGACAGAGGGGCGACAGCCGGAGGAGAAGGGTGACAGCCGGAGGAGGGGGCGACAGCCGAGCAGCCAGAGGGGCAACCAGCCGGGGGAGGAGGGCGACAGCCGAGCAGCCAGAGGAGGGGGGCGACAGCAGAGCAGCCACAGGGGCACAGCCGGGGGAGGAGGGCGACAGCCGAGCAGCCAGAGGAGGGGGGCGACAGCAGAGCAGCCAGAGGGGGCAACAGCCGGGGGGAGGAGGGCGACAGCCGAGCAGCAGAGGAGGGGGGCGACAGCAGAGCAGCCACAGGGGCAACAGCCGGGGGAGGAGGGCGACAGCCGAGCAGCCAGAGGAGGGGGGCGACAGCAGAGCAGCCAGAGGGGCAACAGCCGAGCAGCCAGAGGGGCAACAGCCGGGGAGGAGGGCGACAGCCGAGCAGCCAGAGGGGCAACAGCCCGGGGGAGGAGGGCGACAGCCGAGCAGCCAGAGGAGGGGGGCGACAGCAGAGCAGCCAGAGGGCAACAGCCGGGGAGGAGGGCGACAGCCGAGCAGCCAGAGGAGGGGGGCGACAGCAGAGCAGCCAGAGGGGCAACAGCCGGGGGAGGAGGGCGACAGCAGAGCAGCCACAGGGGCAACAGCCGGGGAGGAGGGCGACAGCAGAGCAGCCACAGGGCAACAGCAGGGGAGGAGGGCGACAGCAGAGCAGCCACAGGGGCAACAGCCGGGGAGGAGGGCGACAGCCGAGCAGCCAGAGGAGGGGGCGACAGCAGAGCAGCCAGAGGGGCAACATCTGAGCAGCCAGAGGGGCAACAGCCGGGGGAGGAGGGCGACAGCCGAGCAGCCAGAGGAGGGGGGCGACAGCAGAGCAGCCAGAGGGGCAACATCTGAGCAGCCAGAGGGGCAACAGCCAGAGGAGGGGGGCGACAGCAGAGCAGCCAGAGGGGCAAAATCTGAGCAGCCAGAGGGGCAACAGCCGAGCAGCCAGAGGGGCAACAGCCGGGGGAGGAGGGTGACAGCCGAGCAGCCAGAGGGGCAACAGCCGGGGGAGGAGGGCGACAGCAGAGCAGCCAGAGGGGCGACAGCCCAGCAGCCAGAGGGGCAACAGCCGGGGAAGGAGGGCGACAGCCGAGCAGCCAGAGGAGGGGGGCGACAGCAGAGCAGCCAGAGGGGCGACAGCCCAGCAGCCAGAGGGGCGACAGCCGGAGGAGAGCGGTGACAGCTGAGCAGCCAGAGGGGCAACAGCCGGGGGAGGAGGGCAACAGCCGAGCAGCCAGAGGAGGGGGGCGACAGCAGAGCAGCCAGAGGGGCGACACCCGGAGGAGAGGGGCAACAGCAAAGCAGCCAGAGGGGCGACACCCGGAGGAGAGGGGCAACAGCAAAGCAGCCAGAGGGGCGACAGCCGAGCAGCCAGAGGGGCGACAGCCGAGCAGCCAGAGGGGCGACAGCCAGAGGAGAGGGGCAACAGCCGAGCAGCCAGAGGGGCGACAGCCGAGCAGCCAGAGGGGCGACAGCCAGAGGAGAGGGGCAACAGCCGAGCAGCCAGAGGGGCGACAGCTGGAGGAGAGGGGTGACAGCTGAGCAGCCAGAGGGGCGACAGCCGGAGGAGAGGGGCAACAGCCGAGCAGCCAGAGGGGCGAACAGCCGAGCAGCCAGAGGGGCGACAGCCGGAGGAGGGTGACGACAGCCAAACAGAGGGGCAACAGCCGGAGGAGAAGGGTGACAGCCGGAGGAGGGGAGTGACAGCTGAGCAGCCAGAGGGGCGACAGCCGGGGGAGGAGGGCGACAGCCGAGCAGCCAGAGGGGCGACAGCCAGAGGAGAGGGGCAACAGCCGAGCAGCCAGAGGGGCGACAGCCGAGCAGCCAGAGGGGCGACAGCCGGAGGAGAGGGGCAACAGCCGAGCAGCCAGAGGGGTGACAGCCAGAGGAGAAGGGTGACAGCCGGAGGAAGGGGGCGACAGCCAAACAGCCAGAGGGGTGACAGCCGGAGGAGAGGGGCAACAGCCGAGCAGCCAGAGGGGTGACAGCCAGAGGAGAAGGGTGACAGCCGGAGGAAGGGGGCGACAGCCAAACAGCCAGAGGGGTGACAGCCGGAGGAGAGGGGCAACAGCCGAGCAGCCAGAGGGGCAACAGCCGGAGGAGAGGGTCGAAAGCCAAACAGACAGAGGGGCGACAGCCGGAGGAGAAGGGTGACAGCCGGAGGAGAGGGGCGACAGCCGAGCAGCCAGAGGGGCGACAGCCGGGGGAGGAAGGCGACAGCCGAGCAGCCAGAGGGGCGACAGCCAGAGGAGGGGACCGACAGCCGAGCAGCCAGAGGGGCGACAGCCGGAGGAGGGGGCGACAGCCAAACAGCCAGAGGGGGACAGCCAAACAGCCAGAGGGGCGACAGCCGGAGGAGAGGGGCAACAGCCGAGCAGCCAGAGGGGCGACAGCCGGAGGAGAGGAGCGACAGCCGAGCAGCCAGAGGGGTGACAGCCGGAGGAGGGGCTCGAAAGCCAAACAGACAGAGGGGCAACAGCCGGAGGAGAAGGGTGACAGCCGGAGGAGGGGGGCGACAGCCAAACAGCCAGAGGGGTGACAGCCGGAGGAGAGGGGCAACAGCCGAGCAGCCAGAGGGGCGACAGCCGGAGGAGAGGGGCGACAGCCGAGCAGCCAGAGGGGCGACAGCCGGAGGAGAGGGTCGAAAGCCAAACAGACAGAGGGGCGACAGCCAGAGGAGAAGGGTGACAGCCGGAGGAGGGGGGCGACAGCCGAGCAGCCAGAGGGGCGACAGCCGGAGGAGAGGGGCGACAGCCGAGCAGCCAGAGGGGCGACAGCCGGAGGAGAGGGTCGAAAGCCAAACAGACAGAGGGGCGACAGCCAGAGGAGAAGGGTGACAGCCGGAGGAGGGGGGCGACAGCCGAGCAGCCAGAGGGGCGACAGCCGGAGGAGGGGGGCGACAGCCGAGCAGCCAGAGGGGCAACAGCCGGAGGAGAGGGTCGAAAGCCAAACAGACAGAGGAGCGACAGCCGGAGGAGAAGGGTGACAGCCGGAGGAGGGGGGCGACAGCCGAGCAGCCAGAGGGGCGACAGCCGGAGGAGAGGGGCGACAGCCGAGCAGCCAGAAGGGCGACAGCCGGAGGAGGGGGTCGACAGCCGGAGGAGAGGGGCGACAGCCGAGCAGCCAGAGGGGCGATAGCTGGAGGAGAGGGGCAACAGCCGAGCAGCCAGAGGGGCGACAGCCGAGCAGCCAGAGGGGCTACAGCCCGAGGAGAGGGGTAACAGCCGAGCAGCCAGAGGGGCAACAGCTGAAGGAGAGGGGCAACAGCCGAGCAGCCAAAGGGGCAACAGCCGGAGGAGAGGGGCAACAGCAGAGCAGCCAGAGGGGCGACAGCCAGAGGAGGGGACCGACAGCCGAGCAGCCAGAGGGGCGACAGCCGGAGGAGGGGGCGACAGCCAAACAGCCAGAGGGGGACAGCCAGGGGAGGAGGGCGACAGCCGAGCAGCCAGAGGGGCGACAGCCAGAGGAGAGGGGCAACAGCCGAGCAGCCAGAGGAGCGACAGCCGAGCAGCCAGAGGGGCGACAGCCAGGCAGCCAGAGGGGCGACAGCTGGAGGAGAGGGGTGACAGCTGAGCAGCCAGAGGGGCGACAGCCGGAGGAGGGGGGCAACAGCCGAGCAGTCAAAGGGGCAACAGCCGGAGGAGAGGGGCAACAGCCGAGCAGCCAGAGGGGTGACAGCCAGAGGAGAGTGGCAACAGCCGAGCAGCCAGAGGGGTGACAGCCAGAGGAGAGTGGCAACAACCGAGCTGCCAGAGGGGTGACAGCCGGAGGAGAAGGGTGACAGCCGGAGGAAGGGGGAGACAGCCAAACAGCCAGAGGGGTGACAGCCGGAGGAGAGGGGCAACAGCCGAGCAGCCAGAGGGGCAACAGCCGGAGGAGAGGGTCGAAAGCCAAACAGACAGAGGGGCGACAGCCGGAGGAGAAGGGTGACAGCCGGAGGAGAGGGGCGACAGCCGAGCAGCCAGAGGGGCGACAGCCGGGGGAGGAAGGCGACAGCCGAGCAGCCAGAGGGGCGACAGCCAGAGGACAGGGGCAACAGCCGGAGGAGAGGGGCAACAGCCGAGCAGCCAGAGGAGAGTGGTAACAGCCGAGCAGCCAGAGGAGAGTGGCAACAGCCGAGCAGCCAGAGGGGTGACAGCCAGAGGAGAGTGGCAACAACCGAGCTGCCAGAGGGGTGACAGCCGGAGGAGAAGGGTGACAGCCGGAGGAAGGGGGAGACAGCCAAACAGCCAGAGGGGTGACAGCCGGAGGAGAGGGGCAACAGCCGAGCAGCCAGAGGGGCAACAGCCGGAGGAGAAGGTCGATAGCCAAACAGACAGAGGGGCGACAGCCGGAGGAGAAGGGTGACAGCCGGAGGAGAGGGGCGACAGCCGAGCAGCCAGAGGGGCGACAGCCGGGGGAGGAAGGCGACAGCCGAGCAGCCAGAGGGGCGACAGCCAGAGGACAGGGGCGACAGCCGGAGGAGAGGGGCGACAGCCGAGCAGCCAGAGGGGCGATAGCTGGAGGAGAGGGGCAACAGCCGAGCAGCCAGAGGGGCGACAGCCGAGCAGCCAGAGGGGCTACAGCCCGAGGAGAGGGGTAACAGCCGAGCAGCCAGAGGGGCAACAGCTGGAGGAGAGGGGCGACAGCCGAGCAGCCAAAGGGGCAACAGCCGGAGGAGAGGGGCAACAGCAGAGCATCCAGAGGGGCGACAGCCAGAGGAGGGGACCGACAGCCGAGCAGCCAGAGGGGCGACAGCCGGAGGAGGGGGCGACAGCCAAACAGCCAGAGGGGTACAGCCAAACAGCCAGAGGGGCGACAGCCGGAGGAGGGGGCCAAAAGCCAAACAGCCAGAGGGGTGACAGCCGGAGGAGAGGGGCAACAGCCGAGCAGCCAGAGGGGCAACAGCCGGAGGAGAGGGTCGAAAGCCAAACAGACAGAGGGGCAACAGCCGGAGGAGAAGGGTGACAGCCGGAGGAGGGGGGCGACAGCCGAGCAGCCAGAGGGGCGACAGCCGGAGGAGAGGGGCGACAGCCGAGCAGCCAGAGGGGCGACAGCCGGGGGAGGAAGGCGACAGCCGAGCAGCCAGAGGGGCGACAGCCGGAGGACAGGGGCAACAGCCGGAGGAGAGGGGCAACAGCCGAGCAGCCAGAGGGGCGACAGCCGGAGGAGGGGGTCGACAGCCGGAGGAGAGGGGCGACAGCCGAGCAGCCAGAGGGGCGATAGCTGGAGGAGAGGGGCAACAGCCGAGCAGCAAGAGGGGCGACAGCCGAGCAGCCAGAGGGGCTACAGCCCGAGGAGAGGGGTAACAGCCGAGCAGCCAGAGGGGCGACAGCCGGAGGAGAGGGGTGACAGCCGAGCAGCCAAAGGGGCAACAGCCGGAGGAGAGGGGCAACAGCAGAGCAGCCAGAGGGGCGACAGCCAGAGGAGGGGACCGACAGACGAGCAGCCAGAGGGGCGACAGCCGGAGGAGGGGGCGACAGCCAAACAGCCAGAGGGGGGACAGCCAAACAGCCAGAGGGGCGACAGCCGGAGGAGGGGGCCAACAGCCGAGCAGCCAGAGGGGCGACAGCTGGAGGAGGGGGGCGACAGCCAAGTAGCCAGAGAGGTGACAGTCGGGGGAGGAGGGCGACAGCCGAGCAGCCTGAGGGGTGACAGCCAAAGGAGAGACGTGACAGCCGAGCAGCCAGAGGGGCGATAGCCGGGGGAGGAGGGCGACAGAGGAGCAGCCAGAGGGGCGACAGCCGGAGGACAGGGGCGACAGCCGAGCAGCCAGATGGGCGACAGAAGGAGGAGAGGGGTGACAGCCAGGCAGCCAGAGGGGCGACAGCCGGAGGAGAGGGGTGACAGCTAGGCAGCCAGGGGGGTGACAGCTGAGCAGCCAGTGGGGGGGGGTGACAGCCAAGCAGCCGGAGGGGTGACAGCCAGAGGAGGGGGCGACAGCCGAGTAGCTAGAGGGGCCCCAGCCAGAGGAGGGGGCGACAGCCGAGGAGCCAGAGGAGTGACAGCCAGAGGAGGGGGCGACTGTCCATGGAGGTGATATGGCCCCGGCTCCCATCAATTTGTAGAGCAGACGTGGCCCTTCCTCCCCGGCATCCAATAGGAAGCTCAGTGTCTCTCCATCCGGGGACCAGGAGCAGAGAGAGACCCACAGAGTCATGAAAAGTGATTAATAAATGATTAGGAAACACTGTAATATTATAATTCCTCATGAAATGATGGTGCAGCCTGTGCTGCCAGCAGGGGGCGTCTCACCATATGTACCAGCATGAACTGTGAGTGTTATCAATGGAGGTTTTTATTTGTTAAGCTGAAAAATACTCACTTGTGTCCGGCCTGGAATCTAAAAGGTAAAATTGCAAACCCACAGAATGAAAGATTCCAGCAGCAAATATTTATTACACAGAGGAAGGTGCTGACGATCACATGACACGGATCCAAATCAAAGGGGAAAAGCAATTTCCAGGCTCATCAGTGGAAATGAGGCTCAGTATTGTGTGTGTGACCTCCCCGGGCCTGTATGACCTCCCTACACCTCAGCATGTTCCTGGTGAGAAGGACAATGTTCTCCTGAAGCATCAGTCAAGTGTCCCTCGTCTTGAGTCCATGTCCCCTTCCACCAACTGGAAGGAGAACTATAGTGGCCAGCATTATTAATATTAATTAATAATTAATTTATTATTAATTAATTTATTATTATTACACTCCACAGGAGGCTTCGAAGCGGGTAGTGGTCCTTGAATTCCTGCAGGAAGGGTTCGAGAAAGGGCTGGCAGTAATAACCACGGTCCTCAAATTCCTGCAGGAAGGGTTCGAGAAAGGGCTGGCAGTAATAGCCATGGCCCTCAAATTCCTGCAGGAAGGGTTCGAGAAAGGGCTGGCAGTAATAGCCCCGGTCCTCAAATTCCTGCAGGAAGGGTTCGAGAAAGGGCTGGCAGTAATAGCCATGGCCCTCAAATTCCTGCAGGAAGGGTTCGAGAAAGGGCTGGCAGTAATAACCACGGTCCTCAAATTCCTGCAGGGAGGGCTTGAGAAAGATCTGGCAGTAATAGCCACGATTCTCGAATTCCTGCAGGAAGGGTTTGAGAAAGGGCTGGCAGTAATAGCCACGGTCCTCAAATTCCTGCAGGAAGGGTTCGAGAAAGGGCTGGCAGTAATAGCCCCGGTCCTCAAATTCCTGCAGGAAGGGGTCGAGAAAGGGCTGGCAGTAAGAGCCCTGGTCCTTAAATTCCTGCAGGAAGGGTTCGAGAAAGGGCTGGCAGTATTAGCCACGGTCCTCGAATTCCTGCAGGAATAGTTCGAGAAAAGTCTGGCAGTAACAGCCATGGTCCTCGAATTCCTGCAGAAAAGGTTCTAGAAAGGGCTGGCAGTAATAGCCACGGCCTTCAAATTCCTGCAGGAAGGGTTCGAGAAAGGGCTGGCAGTAATAGCCATGGCCCTCAAATTCCTGCAGGAAGGGTTCGAGAAAGGGCTGACAGTAATAGCCCCGGTCCTCAAATTCCTGCAGGAAGGGTTCGAGAAAGTGCTGGCAGAAATAGCCACAGTCCTCGAATTCCTGCAGGAAGGGCTTCGGAAGGGGCTGGCAGTAATAGCCCCGGTCCTTGAATTCCTGCAGGAAGGGTTCGAGAAAGGGCTGGCAGTAATAGCCACAGTCCTCAAATTCCTGCAGGAATAGTTCGAGAAAAGTCTGGCAGTAACAGCCATGGTCCTCGAATTCCTGCAGAAAGGGTTCTATAAAGGGCTGGCAGTAATAGCCACGGCCCTCGAATTCCTACAGGAAGGGATCAAGTAAGGGCTTGCCGTAATAGCCACGGTCCTCGAATTCCTGCAAGAAGGGCTTGAGAAAGGGCTGGTAGTAATAGCCCTGGTCCTCAAATTCCTGCAGGAAGGGTTCGAGAAAGGGCTGGCAATATTAGCCATGGTCCTCAAATTCCTGCAGGAATAGTTCGAGAAAAGTCTGGCAGTAACAGCCATGGTCCTCGAATTACTGCAGAAAGGGTTCTATAAAGGGCTGGCAGTAATAGCCACGGCCTTCAAATTCCTGCAGGAAGGGTTCGAGAAAGGGCTGGCAGTAATAGCCATGGCCCTCAAATTCCTGCAGGAAGGGTTCAAGAAAGGGCTGACAGTAATAGCCCCGGTGCTCAAATTCCTGCAGGAAGGGTTCGAGAAAGGGCTGGCAGTAATAGCCCCGGTGCTCAAATTCCTGCAGGAAGGGTTTAAGAAAGGGCTGGCAGTAATAGCCACGGTCCTCAAATTCCTGCAGGAAGGGTTCGAGAAAGGGCTGACAGTAATAGCCCCGGTCCTCAAATTCCTGCAGGAAGGGTTCGAGAAAGGGCTGGCAGTAAAATCCCCGGTCCTTAAATTCCTGCAGGAAGGGTTCGAGAAAGGGCTGGCAGTAAAATCCCCGGTCCTTAAATTCCTGCAGGAAGGGTTCGAGAAAGGGCTGGCAGTAAAATCCCCGGTCCTTAAATTCCTGCAGGAAGGGTTCGAGAAAGGGCTGGCAGTAATAGCCATGGCCCTCAAATTCCTGCAGGAAGGGTTCGAGAAAGGGCTGACAGTAATAGCCCCGGTCCTTAAGTTCCTGCAGGAAGGGTTCGAGAAAGTGCTGGCAGAAATAGCCACAGTCCTCGAATTCCTGCAGGAAGGGCTTGAGAAGGGGCTGGCAGTAATAGCCCCGGTCCTCGAATTCCTGCAGGAAGGGTTCGAGAAAGGGCTGGCAGTAATAGCCACAGTCCTCAAATTCCTGCAGGAATAGTTCGAGAAAAGTCTGACAGTAACAGCCATGGTCCTCGAATTCCTGCAGAAAGGGTTCTATAAAGGGCTGGCAGTAATAGCCACGGTCCTCGAATTCCTACAGGAAGGGATCAAGTAAGGGCTTGCAGTAATAGCCACGGTCCTCAAATTCCTGCAAGAAGGGCTTGAGAAAGGGCTGGTAGTAATAGCCCTGGTCCTCAAATTCCTGCAGGAAGGGTTCGAGAAAGGGCTGGCAATATTAGCCATGGTCCTCAAATTCCTGCAGGAAGGGTTTGAGAAAGGGTTGGCAGGCTAACAGGGATTAGGCTCTGAGTCTGAGGCTCTAACATGAAATGTCTTGTTTGTATTTTGTTAGGGTCACGGAGAGTTTTGCACACTCATGTTTTTACTGTCTGCCATTCTAATGCTAAAGGCATCAGTAACATGCTGACTTTACTAAGGGTTAGGGTTAGAGGATTAGGGTTAACCCCCTCACTCCTCCTAATGCCTAATCCCTCACCCTAATCCCTCCTCACCCCTAACCCTCACTCCTAACTCCTCAGCCCTAACCCCTGACCATCACGCCCCCTCACCCCTAACCATCACTTCTCTTCAACCCTCACTCTTCCTCAGCCCTAACCCCTCACCCTCACTCCTCCTCACCCTTAACCCCTCACTCCTCCTCAGCCCTAATTACTAACCCTCATGCCTCCTAACCCCTTACCCCACACTCCTTCTCGCTCCTCCTCACCCCTAACCCCTCATTCCTTCTCACTCCTAACCAGGGCCGGATCATGAGGGGGCGCAAGGGGCTAGAGCCCCGGGGCCTCCACCACTTGCCCTGCAAAGGGGGCCTCCACCAACCTTTGAGTTATGGTCTGGTCCAGGAGGCTTTTCAGTCTTTGGTCTGACGGGCAGCAAAGCCGCTGCAAGCATCTCTACAGTGATGGGTATGTGCAGAGCTGTCAGTGCACATAAGCCACCAAGCACAGCGGCTGGCAGGTCAATGCAGCTGGAGGGCCAGCTGAGTGACTATACTACCCCCCCATCCAGAATGGCTAAGCAGTAGTAGCATGCACCCGCACAAGGGACTTGATCTGACGTTCCAGTAAGTGGGCGGGTGCCAACCAACCACCAATCAGTTACTTGGCTGGACTATTATTTCAAATCAAATAAGAAAAATCTGCATCTGGGACCTCCACCAGATCTGGTGCCCAGGAGCCTCCACCACACTTAATCCTAACCCCTCTTCACCCCTAACCCTCACTCCTCCTCACCCCTAACCCTCACTCTTCCTTAACCCTAACCCCTCTTTCCTCCTCACCCCTAACCCCTCCTGACCCCTACCTCTCACACCTCCTCAGCCCTAACCCTCACTCCTCCTCACCCCTAACCATCACTCCTCCTCACAAATAACCCCTCACTCCTCCTCAGCCCTAACCCCTAACCCTCACTCCTCCTCACAACTAACCCCTCACTCCTCATCAGCCCTCCTCACCCCTAACCATCACTCCTCCTCACAAATAATCCCTCACTCCTCCTCAGCCCTAACCCCTCTCCTCTAATGCTCACTCCTTCTCACCCCTAACCATCACCCCTCCTCAGCCCTATCCCCTCACTCCTCCTCACCCCTAACCCTCAGTTTTATTATGTAAGTGTCACCTGTGGAGCTCAGCAAAGTCTGCAGATGTGCACCTCACCCCACACCCTACCCCAGGTCCAGGCAGCCCCTCACCCCTCACACCCCTTGCCAGTGACCCAGCAGAGGGGCCTTCCATTTAATAAGGGAGCGGGGGTCTGCCTGGAGGGTCTTGTTTTGCCCCCTCATGAAGCTGGTTCCCACAATGACTGAGCAGTGATACAGGAGGTGCCAACAAATGGTTTATTTAGCAAAGCTGTACACAGAGGTCTCCAGACATTTCCGGAAGCTTCTCGGACACCTCCAGTGGGCGGAGCCTCTGCTGCCTCAGGGTTTGAATTTGCACACGTAGGGTTTGGCTTGTTTGCAGTTGCTGTCGTTCCACGATATGAATTCTGTAAAACAAAAGGTGGCCCCATGAAAAGGTGGCGGGTGCACGCCCCCCCCCCCCCGGGTTCCTGAACCTTAAAGCGGCCACTGGCCTTTCCTGATTGGGGATGCCCCTCGGCTGTTAAAGTGACTGAAATCAATCCATTCCCTCCCCGAGGGCATCCAAAATAAGGATGCCCCACTGTGTGAAAACCCCCAGGTTGCACGCTACACTTACACACATGTGCGGGCCATGGCCGCAAACCCGCTATCCCTCTAGCAGGGCGAGTGCCCGCGCTGGCCATTCACACATTCCCTGTTAGAGGGAAGCGTGTGATGCGGCCGCCAGTGCGCTCTGAGCCGCTGTGATAAGACGTGTATAGCTCAGCGGCTTCGAGCGCACTGATTGGACGAGTGGCCGCGCATGCGCCATAGGACTGGCGTGAGGTCAGTTGATGTGGGAGATCTGGGGGGGTTTCACATAGTGGGGCATCCCCGATCGGGGGGAAGGACCAAAACCCAGGATAGTCAAAATCCTGGGTTTTGGTCTACTTTAAACACTCACTTTCCCCTGCTCCAAGGTGCATGCGTGGGCTCTGATTTTTTTCGATGAGGAGCTGGAGCATTCATCACCCAAAAATGCCGGATATGCCGCCACCGCGCTCCCACCACTGAAGGATGTACAACAAACAAGGCAAAGGGCTCTGATTGGATGAGAGCCCGCACTGGACCGAGGAGAGGTGAGTTTTCTTGGGCAAACTGGGGGCACAGAACTAAACCCAGAAAAGTCTAAATCCCGGGTTTGGTTCCACTTTAAATTAATCCCCAATACCAAATCGGGATGCTCTGCAGTCTAAAACTTCAAGCGGACTAAACCCTGGGATTTTCACCCCGCTTGGTTTCCTCTTTACATCCTGATTTAGGATGCTGGGTAAGTGATGGGGCAACTGGGGGGCTTCACAAACAGGGGCGTTCCAAATCAAACTCCAGGGCCGGAGGGAATGGAGTTGTGACATGAGAACAGGCTAATATACTTACCCCTATCTGCATTCCACTTCCTTCTTACCCCCTCCCTGCTGACAACCTATCAGAGGGGGAGGGGCCAGATGCGCTTCTCTGCAGTTGGCCTCATCGCAGGGACTGGGTAAGTATAATGGCCAATTATCAGGCTTATATTTAACCCCTTCACTGCAGGGAATCTCCAGTTGGGATGCCCCCGAAGGGTTTGCTGAGCAGACGCAACTGTAAGGAAATGCCTAAAATTGGACATTATTACTCACTGCCCCCCCATCGGCCAAGATACCCCTAGTGGCTACTTACTGGTCACACACGAGAGCTCTCCACAGTATTCGCTTCCCTGATAGTTGTCTGGCTGGTTGGGCATCCAGGACCGGTAATTGTACATGGAACCGTCATTCCACTTCCAGCGGCGGTTCTAACAAAAGAGAGAGAAAAGGTCCAATGAGGAGGTGGAGCTACGTCATTTATAAGAGACTCATGCGAGTCCACGTCCCCATCTATACATGATTCATTTGCATATTCAAAGTGTTTCTATTATTGTAACTGTTACATCCTATGTCCTATCCATCAATCAATGAGGGGGCGTGGCTTCATCAATCCTCAGTGAGGGGGTGTGGCTTCATCCATCCTCAGTGAGGGGGCGTGGCTTCATCCATCCTCAGTGAGGGGGAGTGGCTTCATCCATCCTCAGTGAGGGGGCGTCGCTTCATTTACATACTGTCAGTCTTTGAGGTGTAACATGTTACAGTCTATACACGGTGGACCAATGGAATTACAGTCTATACACGATGGACCAATGGAGTTACAGTCTATACATGATGGACCAATGGAATTACAGTCTATACACGATGGACCAATGGAGTTACAGTCTATACACGATGGACCAATGGAGTTACAGTCTATACATGATGGACCAATGGAATTACAGTCTATACATGATGGACCAATGGAGTTACAGTCTATACACAATGGACCAATGGAGTTACAGTCTATACATGATGGACCAATGGAATTACAGTCTATACATGATGGACCAATGGAGTTACAGTCTATACACGATGGACCAATGGAATTACAGTCTATACACAATGGACCAATGGAGTTACAGTCTATACACAATGGACCAATGGAGTTACAGTCTATACACAATGGACCAATGGAGTTACAGTCTATACACGATGGACCAATGGAGTTACAGTCTATACATGATGGACCAATGGAATTACAGTCTATACATGATGGACCAATGGAGTTACAGTCTATACACGATGGACCAATGGAGTTACAGTCTATACACAATGGACCAATGGAGTTACAGTCTATACACAATGGACCAATGGAGTTACAGTCTATACATGATGGACCAATGGAGTTACAGTCTATACATGATGGACCAATGGAGTTACAGTCTATACATGATGGACCAATGGAGTTACAGTCTATACATGATGGACCAATGGAGTTACAGTCTATACACAATGGACCAATGGAGTTACAGTCTATACATGATGGACCAATGGAGTTACAGTCTATACATGATGGACCAATGGAGTTACAGTCTATACACGATGGACCAATGGAGTTACAGTCTATACATGATGGACCAATGGAGTTACAGTCTATACATGATGGACCAATGGAGTTACAGTCTATACATGATGGACCAATGGAGTTACAGTCTATACATGATGGACCAATGGAGTTACAGTCTATACATGATGGACCAATGGAGTTACAGTCTATACACAATGGACCAATGGAGTTACAGTCTATACACGATGGACCAATGGAGTTACAGTCTATACACGATGGACCAATGGAGTTACAGTCTATACACAATGGACCAATGGAGTTACAGTCTATACATGATGGACCAATGGAGTTACAGTCTATACATGATGGACCAATGGAGTTACAGTCTATACATGATGGACCAATGGAGTTACAGTCTATACACGATGGACCAATGGAGTTACAGTCTATACACAATGGACCAATGGAGTTACAGTCTATACACGATGGACCAATGGAGTTACAGTCTATACACGATGGACCAATGGAGTTACAGTCTATACACGATGGACCAATGGAATTACAGTCTATACATGATGGACCAATGGAATTACAGTCTATACATGATGGACCAATGGAGTTACAGTCTATACATGATGGACCAATGGAGTTACAGTCTATACATGATGGACCAATGGAGTTACAGTCTATACATGATCGACCAATGGAGTTACAGTCTATACATGATGGACCAATGGAATTACAGTCTATACATGATGGACCAATGGAGTTACAGTCTATACATGATGGACCAATGGAGTTACAGTCTATACACAATGGACCAATGGAGTTACAGTCTATACATGATGGACCAATGGAGTTACAGTCTATACATGATGGACCAATGGAGTTACAGTCTATACACGATGGACCAATGGAGTTACAGTCTATACACAATGGACCAATGGAGTTACAGTCTATACATGATGGACCAATGGAATTACAGTCTATACATGATGGACCAATGGAGTTACAGTCTATACACGATGGACCAATGGAGTTACAGTCTATACATGATGGACCAATGGAGTTACAGTCTATACATGATGGACCAATGGAATTACAGTCTATACATGATGGACCAATGGAATTACAGTCTATACATGATGGACCAATGGAGTTACAGTCTATACACAATGGACCAATGGAGTTACAGTCTATACATGATGGACCAATGGAGTTACAGTCTATACATGATGGACCAATGGAATTACAGTCTATACATGATGGACCAATGGAGTTACAGTCTATACATGATGGACCAATGGAGTTACAGTCTATACACAATGGACCAATGGAGTTACAGTCTATACATGATGGACCAATGGAGTTACAGTCTATACACAATGGACCAATGGAATTACAGTCTATACATGATGGACCAATGGAATTACAGTCTATACACGATGGACCAATGGAATTACAGTCTATACACAATGGACCAATGGAGTTACAGTCTATACACAATGGACCAATGGAGTTACAGTCTATACATGATGGACCAATGGAATTACAGTCTATACACAATGGACCAATGGAGTTACAGTCTATACACAATGGACCAATGGAGTTACAGTCTATACACAATGGACCAATGGAGTTACAGTCTATACACAATGGACCAATGGAGTTACAGTCTATACACAATGGACCAATGGAGTTACAGTCTATACACGATGGACCAATGGAATTACAGTCTATACACGATGGACCAATGGAATTACAGTCTATACACGATGGACCAATGGAGTTACAGTCTATACACGATGGACCAATGGAGTTACAGTCTATACACAATGGACCAATGGAATTACAGTCTATACATGATGGACCAATGGAGTTACAGTCTATACACGATGGACCAATGGAGTTACAGTCTATACACGATGGACCAATGGAGTTACAGTCTATACAAGATGGACCAATGGAATTACAGTCTATACACGATGGACCAATGGGATTGCAGCGTGTGTCCTGGGGCGACCATATGATTGGATGGTTGCACTCACCTGTTCGGGGTCATGGAGTCCGATCCACACCGGCTGGCTCTTCTGATAGGCTGAGATGTGAGACGCGATGATGTCGGCCTCAGAGGAATCCAAGATGGAGGCCAGGTGGGCGCCGTGACCATACGCCTGGCAATCAAACTGTGTGAGACAAAGAGTCAGGTGTCATGTGATAGGTCCCCGCCCCCTCCTCTAAGATCACTGCCTGTGCTCCTCCCCCTCCTCCCTCTAATCTCCGCCTCCACATTCTAATCTCCGCCTCCACCATCTAATCTCCGCCTTCCACCCTCTAATCTCCACCTTCCATCCTCTAATCTCCACCCTCTAAGCTCCGCTCCATCATCTAATCTCCACCCTCTAATCTCCGCCCTCTAATCTCCACCTTCCACCTCCTAATCTCTGCCATCTAATCTCCGCCCTCTAATCTCCTTCTTCCACCTATAATTTCCGTCCTCTAATCTCTGCCTTCTACCCTCTAATCTCCGCCCTCTAATCTCCTTCTTCCACCTATAAGCTCCGCCCTCTAATCTCCGCTTTCCACCCTCTAATCTCCGCCCTCTAATCTCATTCTTCCACCTATAATCTACACCCGCTAATCTCTGCCTTCCACCCTCTAATCTCCTCCCTCTAATCTCCTTCTTCCACCTATAATCTTCGCCCTCTAATCTCCACCTTCCACCCTCTAATCTCCGTCCTCTGACCTCCGCCTTCCACCCTCTAATCCCCACCTTCCACCCTCTAATCTCCACCCTCTAATCTCCACCTTCCACCGTCTAATCTCCGTCCTCTGACCTCCGCCTTCCACCATCTAATCTCCGCTTTCCATCCTGTAATCTCCGTCCTCCGACCTCCGCCTTCCAAACTCTGAGCTCCACATTTCACCCTCTAATCTCCGCCTTCCACCGTCTAATCTCTGTCCTCTGACCTCCGCCTTCCACCCTCTAATCTCCACCTTCCACCCTCTAATCTTCACCCTCTGACCTAAGCCTTCCACCCTCTAATCTCCGCCTTCCACCCTCTAATCTCCGCCCTCTGACCTCTGACTTCCACCCTCTAATCTCCACCTTCCGTCTAATCTCCGTCCTCTGACCTCCGCCTTCCACCCTTTAATCTCCACCTTCCACCCTCTAATCTCCGCCCTCTGACCTCCGCCTTCCACCCTCTAATCTCCGTCCTCTGACCTCTGCCTTCCACCCTCTAATCTCCACCTTCCACCTTCTAATCTCGCCCTCTGACCTCCGCTTTCCACCCTCTAATCTCCATCCTCTGACCTCCGCCTTCCACCCTCTGATCTCCACCTTCCACCCGCTGATCTCCACCTTCCAACCTCTAATCTCCACCTTCCAACCTCTAATCTCCGTCCTCTGACCTCCGCCTTCCACCCTCTAATCTCCGCCTTCCACCCTCTAATCTCCACTTTCCACCCTCTAATCTCCGTCCTCTGACCTCCGCCTTCCACCCTCTGATCCCCACCTTCCACCCTCTGATCTCCACCTTCCACCCTCTAATCTCCGCCGCCTTCTACCCTCTAATCTCTGTCCTCTGACCTCCGCCTTCCACCCTCTAATCTGCGCCTTCTACCCTCTAATCTCCGTCCTCTGACCTCCACCTTCCACCCTCTAATCTCCGCCTTCCACCCTCTAATCTCCGTCCTCTGACCTCCGCCTTCCACCCGCTGATCTCCACCTTCCAACCTCTAATCTCCGTCCTCTGACCTCCGTCTTCCACCCTCTAATCTCCGCCTTCCACCCTCTAATCTCCACTTTCCACCCTCTAATCTCCGTCCTCTGACCTCCGCCTTCCACCCTCTGATCCCCACCTTCCACCCTCTGATCTCCACCTTCCACCCTCTAATCTCCGCCGCCTTCTACCCTCTAATCTCTGTCCTCTGACCTCCGCCTTCCACCCTCTAATCTGCGCCTTCCACCCTCTAATCTTCGCCCTCTGACCTCCGCCTTCCACCCTCTAATCTAATCTCCACCTTCCACCCCCTAACTCCGCCCTCTAATCTCCGCCCTCTAATATCTGCCCTCTAATCTCCATCTTCCACCTCTAATCTCCTCCCTCTAATCTCCTCTCTCTAATCTCCGTCTTCCACCTCTAATCTCCGCCCTCTGATCTTCTATTGTTGTAACTGTTACAATTTATCTCCTATCCATCCCTCAATGAGGGGGCGTGGCTTCATCCATCCCTCAATGAGGGGGCGTGGCTTCATCCATCCCTCAATGAGGGTGTGTGGCTTCATCCATCCCTCAATGAGGAGGCGTGGCTTCATACATCCCTCAACGAGGAGGCATGGCTTCATACATCCTTCAACGAGGAGGCATGGCTGCCTGACCATGACACCCACCTGCTGCCTGATGCCCCGGGTCACATGACACCCACCTGCTGCCTGATGCCCCGGGTCACATGACACCCGCCTGCTGCCTGATGCCCCGGGTCACATGACACCCGCCTGCTGCCTGGTGCCCTGTGTCACATGACATCATATGTTACTCACCTCGGCCTCTGACCAGCTCAGTGCATAGCGGAAATATCCATAGCAATTGGCTTTGTAATAGAACCATCCGGGGGGGCAACTGGCGCGCGCCTTCCCTGCAACACACAAAGCGACCCCCCAAACATTAAGATCAATGTGGAGAAATCTGGAAAGGAGACGACTGAGGGGGAACATGATTAACTTATAAATATATAAATGGCCCATACAAAAATATGGCGAAACACGATTTCAGGTAAAATGACAAGGGGCGGCAATCATGCTTTACCATAAGAACTATAAATCTGTGGAATAGCCTCCCACAGAAGCTAGTTACAGCATCAACCGCTGACAGCTTCAAAAAAAGGATTAAATGCTTATTTAGAAGAAAATATCATTAACAGTTACTATTAGCTGCTATCAGTATAAAAAACAAAAAACAAAAATAAAATAAATAACTTCCCCTATAAAATAAAATAAAAAATAACTTCCCCTCCCCCAACACCCATTGGTTGAACTTGGTGGACATTTGTCTTTTTTCAACCGTGTTAACTATGAAACTATATAACTATGTAACTATATAAATATATAACTATGTAACTATGTAACTGTGTAACTATGTAACTATATAACTATGTAACTATGTAACTATATAACTATGTAACTATATAACTATGTAACTATATAACTATATAACTATGTAACTATGTAACTATATAACTATATAACTATATAACTATATAACTATGTAACTATATAACTATGTAACTATATAACTATATAACTATATAACTATGAAACTATATAACTATGTAACTATATAACTGTGTAACTATGAAACTATATAACTATATAACTATATAACTATGTAAGTATATAACTATGTAACTATATAACTATATAAGTATATAACTATGTAACTATATAACTATGTAACTATATAACTATGTAACTATATAACTATGTAACTATATAACTATGTAACTATATAACTATGTAACTATATAACTATGTAACTATATAACTATGTAACTATATAACTATATAACTATGTAACTATATAACTATATAACTATGTAACTATATAACTATGTAACTATATAACTATGTAACTATATAACTGTGTAACTATGTAACTATATAACTATGTAACTATGTAACTATATAACTATGTAACTGTGTAACTATATAACTATATAACTATATAACTATGTAACTATATAACTATGTAAGTATATAACTATGTAACTATATAACTATATAAGTATATAACTATGTAACTATATAACTATGTAACTATATAACTATGTAACTATATAACTATGTAACTATATAACTATGTAACTATATAACTATGTAACTATATAACTATGTAACTATATAACTATATAACTATGTAACTATATAACTATATAACTATGTAACTATATAACTATGTAACTATATAACTATGTAACTATATAACTGTGTAACTATGTAACTATATAACTATGTAACTATGTAACTATATAACTATGTAACTGTGTAACTATATAACTATATAACTATATAACTGTGTAACTATATAACTATGTAACTATATAACTGTGTAACTATATAACTATGTAACTATATAACTATATAACTATGTAACTATATAACTATGTAACTATATAACTGTGTAACTATATAACTATGTAACTATATAACTATGTAACTATATAACTGTGTAACTTTATAACTATGTAACTATATAACGCTGTAACTATGTAACTATATAACTATGTAACTATATAACGCTGTAACTATATAACTATGTAACTATATAACTATATAACGCTGTAACTATATAACTATGTAACTATATAACTATATAACGCTGTAACTATATAACTATGTAACTATGTAACTATATAACTATGTAACTTTATAACTATGTAACTATATAACTATATAACTATGTAACTATATAACTGTGTAACTATATAACTATGTAACTATATAACTGTGTAACTATATAACTATGTAACTATATAACTATGTAACTTTATAACTATGTAACTATATAACTATGTAACTATATAACTATGTAACTATATAACACTGTAACTATATAACTATGTAACTATATAACTATATAACTATGTAACTTTATAACTATGTAACTATATAACTATATAACTATGTAACTATATAACTGTGTAACTATATAACTATGTAACTATATAACTGTGTAACTATATAACTATGTAACTATATAACTATGTAACTTTATAACTATGTAACTATATAACTATGTAACTATATAACTGTGTAACTATATAACTATGTAACTATATAACACTGTAACTATATAACTATGTAACTATATAACTATATAAAGCTGTAACTATATAACTATGTAACTATGTAACTATATAACTATGTAACTTTATAACTATGTAACTATATAACTATATAACTATGTAACTATATAACTGTGTAACTATATAACTATGTAACTATATAACTGTGTAACTATATAACTATATAACTATGTAACTATATAACTGTGTAACTATATAACTATGTAACTATATAACTATGTAACTTTATAACTATGTAACTATATAACTATGTAACTATATAACTGTGTAACTATATAACTATGTAACTATATAACTGTGTAACTATATAACTATGTAACTATATAACTATGTAACTTTATAACTATGTAACTATATAACTATATAACTGTGTAACTATATAACTATGTAACTATATAACTGTGTAACTTTATAACTATGTAACTATATAACTATGTAACTATATAACTATATAACGCTGTAACTATATAACTATGTAACTATATAACTATATAACGCTGTAACTATATAACTATGTAACTATATAACTAT
The DNA here is from genome assembly GCA_027917425.1 of Gastrophryne carolinensis. Classification (NCBI taxonomy): domain Eukaryota; kingdom Metazoa; phylum Chordata; class Amphibia; order Anura; family Microhylidae; genus Gastrophryne; species Gastrophryne carolinensis. The sequence continues at coordinate 271,953 of JAQIHN010000051.1, read as the reverse complement.
GTAACTATATAACTGTGTAACTATATAACTATGTAACTATATAACTGTGTAACTATATAACTATATAACTATGTAACTATATAACTGTGTAACTATATAACTATGTAACTATATAACTGTGTAACTATATAACTATATAACTATGTAACTATATAACTGTGTAACTATATAACTATATAACTATGTAACTATATAACTATGTAACTTTATAACTATGTAACTATATAACTATGTAACTATATAACTATGTAACTATATAACTGTGTAACTATATAACTATGTAACTATATAACTATGTAACTTTATAACTATGTAACTATATAACTATATAACTGTGTAACTATATAACTATGTAACTATATAACTGTGTAACTTTATAACTATGTAACTATATAACTATGTAACTATATAACTATATAACGCTGTAACTATATAACTATGTAACTATATAACTATATAACGCTGTAACTATATAACTATGTAACTATATAACTATATAACGCTGTAACTATATGTAACTATATAACTATGTAACTATATAACTATATAAATATATGACAACAATGCATAACTGGATAGACAGTGGGGTAAATACCTCTATATGTAGGTGCCTCTGGGGCAATAATTTATGTGAGGAGGACTTACCTTCCACCACCTGAGTTATGGACAGAGAAGCCAGAAGCAGAGTCGCCAGCCACAGAGCTGCCATGTTTCCTGCAGAAAGGTAAGTACACAGGAGGGGGGTAAATGTGGGTTAGTGCCGTCTTGCAGTTAGTATTGCAGTGAATGCGCAGTGTTTTAGTTAGTGTTGCAGTTAGTGTTGCAGTGTGCGGTGTTGTGGCAGTGACATGCATCAGGTGCTGCTCTTACCTGTTCCTCGAGCGGTGTCTCGCCCCCTCTATATGCGCTACAGGACGACGCCCAGGTGTTGCAGTTAGTGTTGCAGTTAGTGTTGCAGTTAGTGTTGCAGTTAGTGCGCAGTGTTGCAGTTAGTGTTGCAGTTAGTATGTGGTGTTGCAGTTAGTGTTGCAGTTAGTATGTGGTGTTGCAGTTAGTGCAGTTAGTGTTGCAGTTAGTGTTGCAGTTAGTATGTGGTGTTGCAGTTAGTGTTGCAGTTAGTGCGCAGTGTTGCAGTTAGTGTTGCAGTTAGTGTTGCAGTTAGTATGTGGTGTTGCAGTTAGTATGTGGTGTTGCAGTTAGTGCAGTTAGTGTTGCAGTTAGTATGTGGTGTTGCAGTTAGTGTTGCAGTTAGTATGTGGTGTTGCAGTTAGTGTTGCAGTTAGTATGTGGTGTTGCAGTTAGTGTTGCAGTTAGTGTTGCAGTTAGTGCGCAGTGTTGCAGTTAGTGTTGCAGTTAGTATGTGGTGTTGCAGTTAGTGCGCAGTGTTGCAGTTAGTGTTGCAGTTAGTATGTGGTGTTGCAGTTAGTATGTGGTGTTGCAGTTAGTGTTGCAGTTAGTATGTGGTGTTGCAGTTAGTGTTGCAGTTAGTATGTGGTGTTGCAGTTAGTGCAGTTAGTGTTGCAGTTAGTATGTGGTGTTGCAGTTAGTGTTGAAGTTAGTGTTGCAGTTAGTGTTGCAGTTAGTGTTGCAGTTAGTATGTGGTGTTGCAGTTAGTGTTGCAGTTAGTATGTGGTGTTGCAGTTAGTGTTGCAGTTAGTATGTGGTGTTGCAGTTAGTGCAGTTAGTGTTGCAGTTAGTGTTGCAGTTAGTATGTGGTGTTGCAGTTAGTGTTGCAGTTAGTGTTGCAGTTAGTGCGCAGTGTTGCAGTTAGTGTTGCAGTTAGTATGTGGTGTTGCAGTTAGTGTTGCAGTTAGTATGTGGTGTTGCAGTTAGTGCAGTTAGTGTTGCAGTTAGTGTTGCAGTTAGTATGTGGTGTTGCAGTTAGTGTTGCAGTTAGTGCTGCAGTTAGTATGTGGTGTTGCAGTTAGTATGTGGTGTTGCAGTTAGTGTTGCAGTTAGTGTTGCAGTTAGTGTTGCAGTTAGTATGTGGTGTTGCAGTTAGTGTTGCAGTTAGTGTTGCAGTTAGTGCGCAGTGTTGCAGTTAGTGTTGCAGTTAGTGCGCAGTGTTGCAGTTAGTGTTGCAGTTAGTGCGCAGTGTTGCAGTTAGTGTTGCAGTTAGTATGTGGTGTTGCAGTTAGTGCAGTTAGTGTTGCAGTTAGTGTTGCAGTTAGTGCGCAGTGTTGCAGTTAGTGTTGCAGTTAGTATGTGGTGTTGCAGTTAGTGTTGCAGTTAGTGTTGCAGTTAGTGTTGCAGTTAGTATGTGGTGTTGCAGTTAGTGCGCAGTGTTGCAGTTAGTGTTGCAGTTAGTGCGCAGTGTTGCAGTTAGTGTTGCAGTTAGTATGTGGTGTTGCAGTTAGTGTTGCAGTTAGTATGTGGTGTTGCAGTTAGTGTTGCAGTTAGTGCGCAGTGTTGCAGTTAGTGTTGCAGTTAGTATGTGGTGTTGCAGTTAGTGTTGCAGTTAGTATGTGGTGTTGCAGTTAGTGTTGCAGTTAGTGCGCAGTGTTGCAGTTAGTGTTGCAGTTAGTGTGTGGTGTTGCAGTTAGTGTTGCAGTTAGTATGTGGTGTTGCAGTTAGTGTTGCAGTTAGTGCGCAGTGTTGCAGTTAGTGTTGCAGTTAGTATGTGGTGTTGCAGTTAGTGTTGCAGTTAGTGCGCAGTGTTGCAGTTAGTGTTGCAGTTAGTGTGTGGTGTTGCAGTTAGTGTTGCAGTTAGTATGTGGTGTTGCAGTTAGTGCTGCAGTTAGTGCGCAGTGTTGCAGTTAGTGCTGCAGTTAGTGTTGCAGTTAGTGTTGCAGTTAGTGTTGCAGTTAGTATGTGGTGTTGCAGTTAGTGTTGCAGTTAGTGTTGCAGTTAGTATGTGGTGTTGCAGTTAGTGTTGCAGTTAGTATGTGGTGTTGCAGTTAGTATGTGGTGTTGCAGTTAGTGCTGCAGTTAGTGCGCAGTGTTGCAGTTAGTGCTGCAGTTAGTGTTGCAGTTAGTGTTGCAGTTAGTGTTGCAGTTAGTATGTGGTGTTGCAGTTAGTGTTGCAGTTAGTGTTGCAGTTAGTATGTGGTGTTGCAGTTAGTGTTGCAGTTAGTATGTGGTGTTGCAGTTAGTGTGTGGTGTTGCAGTTAGTGTTGCAGTTAGTGTTGCAGTTAGTGCTGCAGTTAGTGTTGCAGTTAGTGCTGCAGTTAGTGTTGCAGTTAGTGCTGCAGTTAGTGTTGCAGTTAGTGTTGCAGTTAGTGCTGCAGTTAGTGTTGCAGTTAGTGCTGCAGTTAGTATGTGGTGTTGCAGTTAGTGTTGCAGTTAGTGTTGCAGTTAGTGCGCAGTGTTGCAGTTAGTGTTGCAGTTAGTATGTGGTGTTGCAGTTAGTGTTGCAGTTAGTGCGCAGTGTTGCAGTTAGTGTTGCAGTTAGTATGTGGTGTTGCAGTTAGTGTTGCAGTTAGTGCGCAGTGTTGCAGTTAGTGTTGCAGTTAGTATGTGGTGTTGCAGTTAGTGTTGCAGTTAGTATGTGGTGTTGCAGTTAGTGTTGCAGTTAGTATCTGGTGTTGCAGTTAGTGTGGCAGTTAGTGCGCAGTGTTGCAGTTAGTGTTGCAGTTAGTGTGGCAGTTAGTGCGCAGTGTTGCAGTTAGTGTTGCAGTTGGTGTTGCAGTTAGTGTTGCAGTTGGTGTTGCAGTTAGTGCGCAGTGTTGCAGTTAGTGTTGCAGTTAGTGTTGCAGTTAGTGTTGCAGTTAGTGTGTGGTGTTGCAGTTAGTGTGTGGTGTTGCAGTTAGTGCGCAGTGTTGCAGTTAGTGTTGCAGTTAGTGTGTGGTGTTGCAGTTAGTGTTGCAGTTAGTGTTGCAGTTAGTGTTGCAGTTAGTGCGCAGTGTTGCAGTTAGTGTTGCAGTTAGTGTTGCAGTTAGTGTTGCAGTTAGTGCGCAGTGTTGCAGTTAGTATGTGGTGTTGCAGTTAGTGTTGCAGTTAGTGTTGCAGTTAGTGTTGCAGTTAGTGTTGCAGTTAGTGCGCAGTGTTGCAGTTAGTATGTGGTGTTGCAGTTAGTGTTGCAGTTAGTGTGTGGTGTTGCAGTTAGTGCGCAGTGTTGCAGTTGGTGTTGCAGTTAGTGTTGCAGTTAGTGTGTGGTGTTGCAGTTAGTGCGCAGTGTTGCAGTTAGTGTTGCAGTTAGTATGTGGTGTTGCAGTTAGTGTTGCAGTTAGTGCGCAGTGTTGCAGTTAGTGTTGCAGTTAGTATGTGGTGTTGCAGTTAGTGTTGCAGTTAGTATGTGGTGTTGCAGTTAGTGTTGCAGTTAGTATGTGGTGTTGCAGTTAGTGTTGCAGTTAGTATGTGGTGTTGCAGTTAGTGTGGCAGTTAGTGCGCAGTGTTGCAGTTAGTGTTGCAGTTAGTGTGGCAGTTAGTGCGCAGTGTTGCAGTTAGTGTTGCAGTTGGTGTTGCAGTTAGTGTTGCAGTTGGTGTTGCAGTTAGTGCGCAGTGTTGCAGTTAGTATGTGGTGTTGCAGTTAGTGTTGCAGTTAGTGCGCAGTGTTGCAGTTAGTATGTGGTGTTGCAGTTAGTGTTGCAGTTAGTGTTGCAGTTAGTGCGCAGTGTTGCAGTTAGTGTTGCAGTTAGTGTGGCAGTTAGTGCGCAGTGTTGCAGTTAGTGTTGCAGTTGGTGTTGCAGTTAGTGTTGCAGTTGGTGTTGCAGTTAGTGCGCAGTGTTGCAGTTAGTATGTGGTGTTGCAGTTAGTGTTGCAGTTAGTGCGCAGTGTTGCAGTTAGTATGTGGTGTTGCAGTTAGTGTTGCAGTTAGTGTTGCAGTTAGTGCGCAGTGTTGCAGTTAGTATGTGGTGTTGCAGTTAGTGTTGCAGTTAGTGCGCAGTGTTGCAGTTAGTATGTGGTGTTGCAGTTAGTGTGTGGTGTTGCAGTTAGTGTTGCAGTTAGTGTTGCAGTTGGTGTTGCAGTTAGTGTTGCAGTTAGTTGGCAGTGACATGCATGGGGTGCTGCTCTTACCTGTTCCTCGGGGGAGATGTGTGAGCGGTGTCTCGCCCCCGTTATATACGCCGCAGGACGACGCCCAGATATTTACTTACTCCCTCTGGTTGTAAATCGTTATCGCAGAGCGAGGAGAGGGACAGCTGCAGATCAGTGCACAGCTGTTTACTGTCCCCCACCCTGACGCGCCCCCTCCCTGTGACCACACGCACCCGCCCTGCATCACCTTCCACCATAAAGATTAGAGGAGTTTCCTGCACAGAATATAGAGGAGCTGTGAATAGAAGAATATTAGGCTCCGATAGAAGATAATATTAAGTAGGAGGATCATTATTAATAACAATAGTAATAATAATATAGTGTATGTGGCACTGACATGGCAGCAGGATTCGGACTATACTGGGTTTAGGTCCTTGGAGCCCCCGATTTCCCAAAGCGACTCACCTCTGTCCCAGCTAATAAATGTATTAATAATAATTATCGGGTGCTGATATTATGATCGGGGCTCCATCACTATATCACAGGATGACGCTCATACGATTATTTAATAATAATATAATTATATAATAAGGAGCAGCAATTATAAGCACTTCCTGTCCCAGCTAATAAAGTTACTAATAATAATTATCGGGTGCTGATATTATGATCGGGGCTCCATCATTATATCACAGGATGACGCTCATACGATTATTTAATAATAATATAATTATATAATAAGGAGCAGCAATTATAAGCACTTCCTGTCCCAGCTAATAAATGTATTAATAATAATTATCGGGTGCTGATATTATGATCAGGGCTCGATCATTATATCACAGGATGACGCTCATACAATTATATAATAATTATATAATTATATAATAAGGAGCAGCAATTATTAGCACTTCCTGTCCCAGCTAATAAAGTTACTAATAATAATTATCGGGTGCTGATATTATTACTGGGGCTCCATCATTATATCACAGGATGACGCTCATACAATTATATAATAATTATATAATTATATAATAAGGAGCAGCAATTATTAGCACTTCCTGTCCCAGCTAATAAAGTTACTAATAATAATTATCGGGTGCTGATATTATGATCAGGGCTCCATCATTATATCACAGGATGAAGCTCATCTGATTATTTAATAATAATATAATTATATAATAAGGAGCAGCAATTATTAGCACTTCCTGTCCCAGCTAATAAATGTATTAATAATAATTATCGGGTGCTGATATTATGATCAGGGCTCCATCATTATATCACAGGATGACACTCATACAATTATTTAATAATAAGATAATTATATAATAAGGAGCAGCAATTATTAGCACTTCCTGTCCCAGCTAATAAATGTATTAATAATAATTATCGGGTGCTGATATTATGATCGGGGCTCCATCATTATATCACAGGATGACGCTCATACAATCATATAATAATAATATAATTATATAATAAGGAGCAGCAATTATTAGCACTTCCTGTCCCAGCTAATAAAGTTACTAATAATAATTATCGGGTGCTGATATTATGATCGGGGCTCCATCATTATATCACAGGGTGACGCTCATACGATTATTTAATAATAATATAATTATATAATAAGGAGCAGCAATTATTAGCACTTCCTGCCCCAGCTAATAAATGTATTAATAATAATTATCGGATGCTGATATTATGATCGGGGCTCCATCATTATATCACAGGGTGAAGCTCATACAATTATATAATAATAATATAATTATATAATAAGGAGCAGCAATTATTAGCACTTCCTGTCCCAGCTAATAAAGTTACTAATAATAATTATCGGGTGCTGATATTATGATCGGGGCTCCATCATTATATCACAGGGTGAAGCTCATACAATTATATAATAATAATATAATTATATAATAAGGAGCAGCAATTATTAGCACTTTCTGTCCCAGCTAATAAAGTTACTAATAATAATAACCTCACAATTATCACAACAAAAGGAGGAAATGAAAAATCCTAAAGAAGACAACCTGGCTTTAAAGTGGAACAAAACCCGGGATTTCACTATTGGTCCTCGCTCCTGCGGCCCCCGATCAGGGAAACCAACTCACCTCTCCCTGGTCCTATGGCGCATGTGCAGCCGAAATATTTATATCAATCAGAGGGACCCAAACCCAGGAGCACGGCGCTGCAGCAGCTGAAATACATACAGGTAATGTGTAACATTGTCATTGGGGTCGGCTCGGAGCTGGGTGGGGGGGCAGTTTTTTTTTTAGGGGGTCAGCCATTCGGATTAGTTGCCTGTCTTGGGGCTGATTTGCCCCCGGGTGAAAATGTATCTATGTAGTTGTTGGGTCGGCAGCAGGTTTCTCTCCTGCCTCTGATTCGCCCCCATTGTGGGTGCAGGGATTTCCTATTGGTTCGGGGCACCCCTTAAATCTCCATTAAGGTGGGGCGTGCGGGTGCCCCCCAAGACGCTCACTCACCCTTCACCTACCTGATCCCTGGTGACAAAGCTGCAGGAAGATCACAATGGAGGAAGTTTCCTCGGCACAGGAAATAGATTTATTATTATGTGTAATTATTTATCATTATTTATTATTATTATTATTATATATATTTTTTTTAATGCATAGATGGCCATTGAATTCGTCCTCCGCATTTAACCCATCCCTGCAGTGAGCGTACACATGTCCGGAGCGGTGGGCTGCCCTAATAACGGCGCCCGGGGAGCAGTTGGGGGGGGTTAGGTGCCTTGCTCAAGAGCACTTCAGTCATGTTCCAGGACCAGGATTCGAACCTGCAACCCTCCGGTTGCAAGTCCGCTCCCTTACCTCTAGGCCACAACTGCCCCTTATCGTTATTATTATTATTTATTATCTTATAAAGCGAATATTGTTTCCCACAGAGAAAAACTGACACAGAAGCCGATATAATCACTGGTGGGACTAGAAAAATAGGCACAACCCCGAAATTATTCTTATTATTCAAGAATAAAGCTAAAGTTTGTTAAAGCCGCCAATAAAAAACATATAACAAGCAAAACACAGGACTAAGCAAATGACAAATACTGCGATAATCAATGAATAATAAATGGACATAAATAAAAACAACCTGAATTATTTAATCCTCCTTAAAGGAGCAGTATTGCAAATTTTTCTTGGTGACATATTTAAAGGAGCAGTATCGCGAAATTTGCATTAAAAAAGATAAATAATTAAATAGCCACACAATAGCTTCTAACATGTGTATAAATAATGTGGCGATAGAAAAGGGAAAAAATATCTGCCTCTCTTTTAAATTGTATAATGACAATGGCTCAGTCCATTTGCTGAATAGGGGGATCTGCTGGGTTGTATTTAGTGAGCTGCTTCATTTAGCCCACTGGTCTCCTGACACTGTAATCAGTGGTGTAGCGATAACCCTTATCGCCGGAGGGCTTCACCGCCCGAGACGTCCTTTTCCCAATCGTAAGAGGTGCTGCTGGAATTCCAGAGTCGTCCGTGAGGAAACAGGAACAGCCCTTACAAGGGCTAGTGAACTGTAATATAGCGTTTCCCCCAACAAGAGACAGAACTCAGTATTGAGGGTGAAGGTGAAGTGTCTTTATTAGTGCCACTCTAGGCCTTATATACACAAGTCTCCATTGCATGACACACACACCGACCAATAGCAGCAGGGCACACAATCCCTCAACTCTGCCGGTGACGCAATCAGCAAAACAATAGACATCTGTAATACACTCAATCCGAACAATGCCATTGTCTGTGACGTAATCAATCAATACAATGACACTCCGAACAATGAATAACGTAATCAATCAATACACTGGCAGTCAGAACAATGAATAACGTAATCAATCAATACAATGGCAGTCAGAACAATGAATAACGTAATCAATCAATACAATGGCAGTCAGAACAATGAATAACGTAATCAATCAATACAATGGCAGTCAGAACAATGAATAACGTAATCAATCAATACACTGGCAGTCAGAACAATGAATAACGTAATCAATCAATACAATGGCAGTCAGAACAATGAATAAAGTAATCAATCAATACAATGGCAGTCAGAACAATGAATAACGTAATCAATCAATACAATGGCAGTCAGAACAATGAATAACGTAATCAATCAATACACTGGCAGTCAGAACAATGAATAACGTAATCAATCAATACAATGGCAGTCAGAACAATGAATAACGTAATCAATCAATACAATGGCAGTCAGAACAATGAATAACGTAATCAATCAATACAATGGCAGTCAGAACAATGAATAACGTAATCAATCAATACACTGGCAGTCTGTAACATGCTTAAGAAAAAGTAATGAACCTGTGTAAAGTCCAAAGGGGCAGAGAGTCTGTCACAAGTGGTAACGGCTGTGTGTGTGTGAGGTGAGACCAGGTGACTCAAATGTGTAAAATCTATACAAAATAAACTAAACTGACTGAAAACGACTGAAATTCTTCTTTGAATAACTGTGCAGGAAAATCTAAAGGTATTAAAGTGGAACAAAACCCTGAGTGGCCGACCCTGAAGTCTATAAGACCCGGCCATTGACCTTCCCCCTTGGGCATTCTAAATCAGGATGCCCCACTGTGTGAAACGACCCCTGGATAACCACAGACCCCCCCATTTTTCTGTCATTAAGACAGGCCGGGCGGCCAGGAAGGTTACTGCTCAGGCTCCCCATCTGCATGCAAACAGCGCTGATTGGATGAGAGCCCGCGCATGCGCTGTGGGACAGGGAAAGGTGCGTTTTCACAGGCGAACCTGGGGATTTCACATATCAGGGCATCCCAAGTCAGGATAGGGGCACAAAACAAAACTCCAGATAGTGAAAATCCTGGGTTGGGCTTTGCTCAAAACACACCCTAACCCCTGCGTGAGCGCGCCAGAAAAATGGGGGGGGTCTGTGGTTATCCAGGGGTCGTTTCACACAGTTGGCATCCCGATTTAGAATGCCCAAGGGGGAAGGTCAATGGCCGGGTCTTATAGACTTCAGGGTCGGCCACTCAGGGTTTTGTTCCACTTTAATACCTTTAGATTTTCCTGCACAGTTATTCAAAGAAGAATTTCAGTCATTTTCAGTCAGTTTAGTTTATTTTGTATAGATTTTACACATTTGAGTCACCTGGTCTCACCTCACACACACACAGCCGTTACCACTGATTACAGTGTCAGCCTCTGAGGTAAAGTGTTGCTAGGAGACCAGTGGGCTAAATGAAGCAGCTCACTAAATACAACCCAGCAGATCCCCCTATTCAGCAAATGGACTGAGCCATTGTCATTATACAATTTAAAAGAAAGGCAGATATTTTTTCCTTTTTCTATTGCCAGATTATTTATACACATGTTATAAGCTATTGTGTGGCTATTTAATTATTTATATTTTTTCATGCAAATTTCATGATACTGCTCCTTTAATAAGGCGTAATCAGATATTGTCATTCTGCCCAATTAATCCATATGAAAGAATTCCTAATCCATATATAAATGAGATCACATGGGTTTTCCTATGACATCTTATCTCATATTATATCTATACAGCGCCTCCTCCGCTTATCTTCTTCTCCTTATCAAAGATCCAATAAACACATTGAGTCATAAACATGAGCAAAGCAATAAAAAGTAATTTCTGTAAATGTCGCACAAAGCAGAACTAAAGCATTGGGACAATTTATATCGGCGCGTAACGATATAATGGCCTCAATAAAAGGTAGAGGCTGATTCATTACTAGCGCCAGGTATCGCCAGATAAGCATCTGTATAGCGATTCTTAGAGCGACGCTGTAAGCGGGTAACGAGCGCTGTAACAGAGCGTCTCAGTCGCTGTAGTAACCTGGCCGGCATTGATGAATGTGATTAGGGATGAGCGAATCGATCCGGACGAACCCGGATTCGATCCGAATTTCAGGAAAAATTCGATTCGGATCGAATCCGAATTTCCCCGCGATTCGATTGCTCGAAGTTTTCCTTTAACATCCATTCATTTACATTACAGGCATTCTAAGATGGCGGACGGGACATGTCCAGACATCAACCCCGCGCCAGTGCAAGCTGGGACAGTCACATGCAGCCTATCAGCAGCCAGCAAGCCCGGTGACGTCACAGCGCTATTTAAGGCCGGCCATCTTGCTTTTCCTGCCTCATTTCTCTATTGCATTCGTGAGAGACAGAACGCTGTGTAGCTGAGGGAGAGAGGCAGTTAGACAGGCAGGGACAGACAGGGACAGGCTGGAGACAGGCAGGAGACAGACAGGAGACAGACAGAAAGTCAGCGAAAAACAGGGAAAGGTAGAAAAATCGGAGGCTGTCACAGGGAGTTTTTTTTTTTTTTTTTTCATCCAGCCTGACAGGCTTTGTTAGCGTTTTCAGGCTGCTTATACTAACTGTGCATATATACTGAACTGATCTTAAGTCTGCTGTGAGGCATCCCATTCTGTGACTACAGCAGCCTCTGTTTAAGACCATATAACCATTTGCTCTTATTATAATTGAAATTAGCCTGATAAAGACACTTTTGCTGGGCATAGACTTACTGCTGCCTGCCAGGTCCACTTCTGTTGTGGCATCCCATTCTGTGACTACAGCAGCCTCTGTTTAAGACCATATAACCATTTGCTCTTATTATAATTGAAATTAGCCTGATAAAGACACTTGCTGGGCATAGTACTTCTGGACCCTGCCAGGTCCACTTCTGTTGTGGCATCCCATTCTGTGACTACAGCAGCCTCTGTTTAAGACCATATAACCATTTGCACTTATTATAATTGAAATTAGCCTGATAAAGACACTTTTGCTGGGCATAGACTTACTGCTGCCTGCAAGGTGCACTTCTGTTGGGGCATCCCATTCTGTAACATAGCATACCCCTCTTTATTTACACTAAGCAGCTCTCTTATTTACACTAGGCAGGCCTATTGGAGGCTGAGTGTTACTGCTCACTTTTGGTGTGCATTATATTCTGTTTCATATAGACCCACCGCTGCCCGGGGGTTCTTTAAATATCACCTACTACCACGCCAGTTAGACTATGTCGGGCAGACAAGTGCCTGGAAGTGAAAAGAGGAGTGGCGGAGGCCAAGATTCCGCAGGCAGAGCTCGCATCAGACTGGGGGCCAGTAGCAGCAGGAGTCGGGTCTCCACCAGTAACGCATCTGCCGTGGTAGATTGGTTGACGCGCTCATCAACAACATCATCACAACTTACGTCTGAGACCCCCAGTCTAGGGTCGGTAGGTTCCTCTGACACAACCCTGAGTTGGCATGCCCCGAGAGCAGTCCCTGTCCTCCCATTGCCTCTGTCCTACGCCGTTCCCTCCCCCAGCGACGTATCCTATGCTTTGGGTTCAGCTCCACTCTTTAGTGAGGAGGACGATCAGATACAGGAGGACAGTCAGCAGCTACTGCCCAGCCAAGAAATGGAGGTTGCTTCTTTAGCTAGGCAGACAAATAGTGATGTGGACAGTGTCGTGGGTGCTGCGAGCGTTCCAGCTCCTGCGCCAGACACTGTTGACGAATCCACGAACATCAGTGACGTACAGCCACAACTCGGTGATGATGATGATGACGATGAAGCCGATCGCACTTGGGAGCCGGGTGATGAAGGGGCTTCATCGTCATCATCAGGAGAAGAGGGGCGCAGGTTGCCCCGGAGTCAGCAGCTGAGGCAGCAAGGTGGTAGCAGTCAGCATGGGGGCACAATTCCAAAGGCTGGAGCCGGCCGGGGCCAGGGCCGGGGTAGAGCACCTGCTGTGCGGCAGTCTACCTTATCGGGAGGTAGTGGAGCAGGGGTTCCTGGAGTTGGCAACAGCAGCAGTGAATCAGTGAGGCCAGGGGGTGGGAAAAGTAGCTACTCGGCAGTGTGGCAGTTTTTCCTGAGGCATCCGCAGGAGGGTAACATGGCCACATGCAAGATATGTAGGCAAAAGGTGAAGCGTGGCCAGGGTCCAAATGTTGGCACCACGGCCCTGCGTCAACATATGATGCGTCACCATAAAACGACCTGGGAGAACCGAGGCTCCCAAGGGGTGGTCCAGTCTGCTTCCTCACCAAGTGAGCTCCCAATTTCTGCCAGCCAAGGCTCCAGCACCTCAGCCGAAGGCAGCTGTGCATCATACCCATCCTCTGTCGCTCCTGCTCCTCCTCCTCCAAGTCATGCATCCCGCCAGCAATCCATCAGCGAAGCCATGTCTAAGAGACAGCAGTCTGCGCCCACTCATCCTACGGCGCAGAAGCTGAATGTGCTCCTGTCCAAGTTGCTGGTGCTGCAGTCGCTCCCTTTTCAGGTGGTGGAATCTGCACCTTTCAGAGAACTGATGGCTTGTGCTGAGCCGAGGTGGAGAGTCCCAAGCCGTCATTTCTTTGCCAAGAAGGCAGTACCAGCGCTGCACACTTTTGTTGAACAGAAGGTGGGCCAGTCCTTGAGCCTGTCGGTGTGTAGCAAAATACATGGCAGCGCCGACATCTGGAGCTGTAACTACGGTCAGGGGCAGTACATGTCGTTTACGGCCCACTGGGTGAATGTGGTCCCTTTGCAGCAGCAGCAGCAACTTGGACAGGTCACGCCGCTTCGGCCTCCGCGCTCTCTGCCCATTGGACCTGTGACACCGTGCGACTCGGCCTCCTCATCCTCCGCCATCTCCTCACCCTCCACTGTAGGCTCAAGTCTCAGTGCCCCTCCAGTCTACCATGTGTGCAGGGCACGGAGGTGTCACGCAGTGCTTCACATGGTTTGTCTTGGCGAACGGAGTCACACAGGGGAGGAACTGCTTAAATGTATTCATCAGGAAATCCAAACATGGCTTACTCCGAGAAAACTTAAAATGGGAATCATGGTTACCGACAATGGGAAGAACATTTTGTCTGCGCTGCGCCAAGGAAGCCTGACCCATGCCCCCTGCATGGCTCACGTCTTCAATCTGGTTGTCAAGCGGTTTCTGAAGTGTTCCCCCCATCTGCAAGACATCCTAACAACTTCAAGGAAACTTTGCATGCACTTCAGCCACTCCTACACCGCCAAACACACCCTTCTTGAGCTACAGCGTCAGAATGGTATCCCCCAACATAGTCTGATTTGCGATGTTTCCACCCGTTGGAATTCCACCCTTCACATGTTGGACCGATTATATGAACAGAGAAAAGCCATCACGGATTTCCTGATGATCCAAGCAGATAGGGGGACTCCCCTGTGTAACTTCAATGTCAACCAGTGGCAGCTCATACGTGACACCTGCCGTTTGCTCAGGCCCTTTGAGGAAGCCACTTTATTTGTCAGTCGGCAGGATTACGGGATGAACGACGTGATTCCACTGCTTCATGTACTACAGCACATGTTGGAAACCATGGCTGGTCAGGGCACTGGAGACATGGCGTTTACATCTTACGGCCACATGAACCCCGTTGGAGCTGAACTGGAGGAGGAGGAGGAAGAGGAGGAGGAGGAGTTGCCCAGCGAAACACAGTTTAGGCTTGGCGAAATGGCTGGTTTATCTAGTCAGCGGACAGGAGAGGAGGAGCAGGAGCAGCCAGAGGAGCTAGAGGTTTTTGAGGAAGGCGAGACAGAGGACCCGGGCACACCGTGGCAGTATGCAGTGGAGATGGAGACAGGTAGTCCATCCGAGTCACTTGCGCAAATGGCACGAAGCATGCTCACGTGCTTGCGTAGTGACCCCAGAATTGTTTCCATCTGTCGGCGGGATGACTTCTGGCTGTCCACCTTATTGGACCCTCGCTTCCGGCACAAAATGGGGGCATTTTTTAAACCCACCGAGAGGGAGGACAAACTCAACTACTACAAAGACATTCTACGTAGGCAGTTGGCCGATGCCTATCTGCGCCATGGTCCATACTCTCGCAGGTCTGACTCGAGGGGACCTCTGCGCTCACCTTCCACTGCCATGGCCGCTGGGGGGGTTGGCAGGAGCAGCAGCAGCAGCTCCATCAGCAGCAGCAGCCTCAGTCTTCAGTCGCTAATGAGTAGCTTTCTACACCCGCATAGTGAGGCTACTCATGAGCAGCAGGAAGACCTGGAGCAGGACCTCAACCAGCAGGTCATGTCATACTTTGACATGACCATGCCAACACACCTTGAGGATCCGCTGGACTTCTGGGCAGCCAAACTTGATTTGTGGCCGCAACTAGCAGAGTTTGCCCTGGAAGCGGGTGTTTAGTGCGGCGGGGGCCATAGTTACGGCGAGGAGAACTCGTCAGTCAACTAAAAATGTGGAGAGACTCACCTTTGTCAAAATGAATCAGGGATGGATCAGCCAGGATTTCCACCCACCAATGCCTGATGCATGCGACTAGATTCAGCATGGTGCCACGTTTTACACTTTCCAAATGGTGCAAAACATATTTATGTCTTTAGGCCATTTTTTGGGCTCCTGCTGCTGCTGCTGCCAACTTCTGCCAACTCCAGGTGTTGACTCCTGAAGCCAACTCCAGTATCTCTTTAAAGTAATATTTGGGCTCCTGCTGCTGCTGCTGCTACCAACTCCAGGGTGTGATTCATCCAATTTTTGGGCTCCTGAAGCCAACCCCAGTGTCTCTTTAAAGTAATATTTGGGCTCCTGCTGCTGCTGCTACCAACTCCAGGGTGTGATTCATCCAATTTTTGGGCTCCTGAAGCCAACTCCAGTGTATATTTGGGCTCCTGCTGCTGCCAACTCCAGGGTGTGAATCATCCAATTTTTGGGCTCCTGAAGCCAACCCCAGGGTCTCTTTAAAGTAATATTTGGGCTCCTGCTGCTGCTGCTGCTGTCAACTCCTGCCAACTCCAGGATGTGATTCATCCAATTGTTGGGCTCCTGAAGCCAACCCCAGGGTCTCTTTAAAGTAATGTTTGGGCTCCTGCCAACTTCTGCCAACTCCAGGGTGTGATTCATCCAATTTTTGGGCTCCTGAAGCCAACCCCAGTGTCTCTTTAAAGTAATATTTGGGCTCCTGCTGCTGTTGCTGCCAACTCCAGGGTGTGATTCATCCAATTTTTGGGCTCCTGAAGCCAACTCCAGTGTATATTTGGGCTCCTGCTGCTGCTGCTGCCAACTCCAGGGTGTGAATCATCCAATTTTTGGGCTCCTGAAGCCAACCCCAGGGTCTCTTTAAAGTAATATTTGGGCTGCTGCTGTCAACTCCTGCCAACTCCAGGGTGTGATTCATCCAATTGTTGGGCTCCTGAAGCCAACCCCAGGGTCTCTTTGAAGTAATGTTTGGGCTCCTGCTGCTGCTGCTGCCAACTTCTGCCAACTCCAGGGTGTGATTCATCCAATTTTTGGGCTCCTGAAGCCAACCCCAGTGTCTCTTTAAAGTAATATTTGGGCTCCTGCTGCTGCTGCTACCAACTCCAGGGTGTGATTCATCCAATTTTTGGGCTCCTGAAGCCAACTCCAGTGTATATTTGGGCTCCTGCTGCTGCTGCTGCCAACTCCAGGGTGTGAATCATTCAATTTTTGGGCTCCTGAAGCCAACCCCAGGGTCTCTTTAAAGTAATATTTGGGGTCCTGCTGCTGCTGCTGTCAACTCCTGCCAACTCCAGGATGTGATTCATCCAATTGTTGGGCTCCTGAAGCCAACCCCAGGGTCTCTTTAAAGTAATGTTTGGGCTCCTGCTGCTGCTGCTGCCAACTTCTGCCAACTCCAGGGTGTGATTCATCCAATTTTTGGGCTCCTGAAGCCAACCCCAGTGTCTCTTTAAAGTAATATTTGGGCTCCTGCTGCTGTTGCTGCCAACTCCAGGGTGTGATTCATCCAATTTTTGGGCTCCTGAAGCCAACCCCAGGGTCTCTTTAAAGTAATATTTGGGCTCCTGCTGCTGCTGCTGCCAACTTCTGCCAACTCCAGGGTGTGATTCATCCAATTTTTGGGCTCCTGAAGCCAACCCCAGTGTCTCTTTAAAGTAATATTTGGGCTCCTGCTGCTGCTGCTACCAACTCCAGGGTGTGATTCATCCAATTTTTGGGCTCCTGAAGCCAACTCCAGTGTATATTTGGGCTCCTGCTGCTGCCAACTCTAGGGTGTGAATCATTCAATTTTTGGGCTCCTGAAGCCAACCCCAGGGTCTCTTTAAAGTAATATTTGGACTCCTGCTGCTGCTGCTGTCAACTCCTGCCAACTCCAGGATGTGATTCATTCAATTGTTGGGCTCCTGAAGCCAACCCCAGGGTCTCTTTAAAGTAATGTTTGGGCTCCTGCTGCTGCTGCTGCCAACTTCTGCCAACTCCAGGGTGTGATTCATCCAATTTTTGGGCTCCTGAAGCCAACCCCAGTGTCTCTTTAAAGTAATATTTGGGCTCCTGCTGCTGTTGCTGCCAACTCCAGGGTGTGATTCATCCAATTTTTGGGCTCCTGAAGCCAACCCCAGGGTCTCTTTAAAGTAATATTTGGGCTCCTGCTGCTGCTGCTGCCAACTTCTGCCAACTCCAGGGTGTGATTCATCCAATTTTTGGGCTCCTGAAGCCAACTCCAGTGTATATTTGGGCTCCTGCTGCTGCCAACTCCAGGGTGTGAATCATCCAATTTTTGGGCTCCTGAAGCCAACCCCAGTGTCTCTTTAAAGTAATATTTGGGCTCCTGCTGCTGCCAACTCCAGGGCGTGATTCATCCAATTTTTGGCCTCCTGAAGCCAACCCCAGGGTCTCTTTAAAGTAATATTCGGGCTCCTGCTGCTGCTGCCAACTCCAGGGTGTGATTCATCCAATTTTTGGGCTCCTGAAGCCAACCCCAGTGTCTCTTTAAAGTAATATTTGGGCTCCTGCTGCTGCCAACTCCAGGGTGTGATTCATCCAATTTTTGGGCTCCTGAAGCCAACTCCAGTGTATATTTGGGCTCCTGCTGCTGCTGCTGCCAACTCCAGGGTGTGATTCATCCAATTTTTGGGCTCCTGAAGCCAACCCCAGGGTCTCTTTAAAGTAATATTTGGGCTCCTGCTGCTGCTGCTGTCAACTCCTGCCAACTCCAGGGTGTGATTCATCCAATTGTTGGGCTCCTGAAGCCAACCCCAGGGTCTCTTTAAAGTAATGTTTGGGCTCCTGCTGCTGCTGCTGCCAACTTCTGCCAACTCCAGGGTGTGATTCATCCAATTTTTGGGCTCCTGAAGCCAACCCCAGGGTCTCTTTGAAGTAATGTTTGGGCTCCTGCTGCTGCTTCTGCCAACTTCTGCCAACTCCAGGGTGTGATTCATCCAATTTTTGGGCTCCTGAAGCCAACTCCAGTGTATATTTGGGCTCCTGCTGCTGCTGCTGCCAACTCCAGGGTGTGAATCATCCAATTTTTGGGCTCCTGAAGCCAACCCCAGGGTCTCTTTAAAGTAATATTTGGGCTCCTGCTGCTGCTGCTGTCAACTCCTGCCAACTCCAGGGTGTGATTCATCCAATTTTTGGGCTCCTGAAGCCAACCCCAGGGTCTCTTTGAAGTAATGTTTGGGCTCCTGCTGCTGCTTCTGCCAACTTCTGCCAACTCCAGGGTGTGAATCATCCAATTTTTGGGCCCCTGAAGCCAACCCCAGGGTCTCTTTAAAGTAATATTTCGGCTCCTGCTGCTGCTGCTGTCAACTCCTGCCAACTCCAGGGTGTGATTCATCCAATTGTTGGGCTCCTGAAGCCAACCCCAGGGTCTCTTTGAAGTAATGTTTGGGCTCCTGCTGCTGCTGCTGCCAACTTCTGCCAACTCCAGGGTGTGATTCATCCAATTTTTGGGCTCCTGAAGCCAACTCCAGTGTATATTTGGGCTCCTGCTGCTGCCAACTCCAGGGTGTGAATCATCCAATTTTTGGGCTCCTGAAGCCAACCCCAGTGTCTCTTTAAAGTAATATTTGGGCTCCTGCTGCTGCCAACTCCAGGGCGTGATTCATCCAATTTTTGGCCTCCTGAAGCCAACCCCAGTGTCTCTTTAAAGTAATATTTGGGCTCCTGCTGCTGCTGCTGCCAACTCCAGGGTATGATTCATCCAATTTTTGGGCTCCTGAAGCCAACTCCAGGGTCTCTTTAAAGTAATGTTTGGGCTCCTGCTGCTGCTGCTGCCAACTTCTGCCAACTCCAGGGTGTGAATCATCCAATTTTTGGGCTCCTGAAGCCAACTCCAGTGTCTCTTTAAAGTAATATTTGGGCTCCTGCTGCTGCTGCCAACTCCAGTGTGTGATTCATCCAATTTTTGGGCTCCTGAAGCCAACTCCAGTGTATATTTGGGCTCCTGCTGCTGCCAACTCCAGAGCGTGATTCATCCAATTTTTGGCCTCCTGAAGCCAACCCCAGTGTCTCTTTAAAGTAATATTTGGTCTCCTGCTGCTGCTGCTGCCAACTCCAGGGTATGATTCATCCAATTTTTGGGCTCCTGAAGCCAACTCCAGGGTCTCTTTAAAGTAATGTTTGGGCTCCTGCTGCTGCCAACTTCTGCCAACTCCAGGGTGTGAA
This sequence comes from Gastrophryne carolinensis, assembly GCA_027917425.1. Classification (NCBI taxonomy): domain Eukaryota; kingdom Metazoa; phylum Chordata; class Amphibia; order Anura; family Microhylidae; genus Gastrophryne; species Gastrophryne carolinensis. The sequence goes on along the minus strand of JAQIHN010000051.1, from coordinate 252,618 downwards.
TCATCCAATTTTTGGGCTCCTGAAGCCAACTCCAGTGTCTCTTTAAAGTAATATTTGGGCTCCTGCTGCTGCTGCTGCCAACTCCAGTGTGTGATTCATCCAGTTTTTGGGCTCCTGAAGCCAACTCCAGTGTATATTTGGGCTCCTGCTGCTGCTGCTGCCAACTCCAGTGTGTGAATCATCCAATGTTTGGGCTCCTGAAGCCAACCCCAGGGTCTCTTTAAAGTAATATTTGGGCTCCTGCTGCTGCTGCTGCCAACTCCAGGGTGTGATTCATCCAATTTTTGGGCTCCTGAAGCCAACTCCAGTGTATATTTGGGCTCCTGCTGCTGCTGCTGCCAACTCCAGGGTGTGAATCATCCAATTTTTGGGCTCCTGAAGCCAACCCCAGTGTCTCTTTAAAGTAATATTTGGGCTCCTGCTGCTGGCAACTCCAGGGTGTGATTCATCCAATTTTTGGGCTCCTGAAGCCAACCCCAGTGTCTCTTTAAAGTAATGTTTGGGCTCCTGCTGCTGCTGCCAACTCCAGGGTGTGATTCATCCAATTTTTGGGCTCCTGCTGCTGCCAACTCCAGTGTCTCTTTAAAGCAATGTTTGGGCTCCTTCTGCTGCTGCTGCCAACTCCAGTGTCTCTTTAAAGCAATGTTTGGGCTCCTGCCCCTCATAGTGATGCCACTTCAACTCTCTGCAATTGTGCCGCTCTGCGATTCTATTAGCGATGCCTCTGATCTGCATGTGATATTTATTCAAAGTATTATTTAACTAACCCAGCACGCATCCTGTGCGTGTTACAGCAAGGCAGAATGGTTTACAACCCTATTGAGGCTCTAGGAGGCTCAGAAATAGCCGTTTTTAATAGCGATTCGTTGCGAATTTATTCGGGTCGAAACGTTTTTTGTCGGAAAATTCGGCGAATCAGTCGAATCGAATTTTTCAAAAGTTCGCTCATCTCTAAATGTGATGTGTGTTGGGCGCTGTAACGCCAGTACAGCGCTGCAGGGAGCGAGAGGTAGCGGCAGCACAGTGCTCTTCACACCATATATAACAAAACACTAGAGCGTGAGCGCTCCAAAGCTGGGCGCTGAAGCATAGAGCGCCAGACACTGTGTGATGATCACATATCCACCAGACACAAAGCGAAAAAACATGGAATATCATTATATCATGTGATAACACTGCGACATTAACACTTTAGTGCCAGACATGTCAGGACAATTCTGCATAATAATATAACAAGTCACAAAAATGTATAAAAGTGTTTGTTTGCAGCCAGGAGACGACATAATAATAATAATAATAATAATCGCCAAACACTCTGTTTATACACAACTAATGAACGGCCATTGAAATATATGAGAGCGATACTGAGCGACAGGTACTACATGGCGCTGCTGAGCCTAGAGCGCCGGCGCTATACACTGACCTGCCTGTAATAATACATGTGACGCTACATGGCGCTGTTATATGTAATAATACATGTGACGCTACATGGCGCAGTTATATGTAATAATACATGTGACGCTACATGACGCTGTTATATGTAATAATACATGTGACACTACATGGCGCTGTTATATGTAATAATACATGTGACGCTACATGGCGCTGTTATATGTAATAATACATGTGACGCTACATGACGCTGTTATATGTAATAATACATGTGACGCTACATGGTGCTGTTATATGTAATAATACATGTGACGCTACATGGCGCTGTTATATGTAATAATACATGTGACGCTACATGGCGCTGTTATATGTAATAATACATGTGACGCTATATGGCGCTGTTATATGTAATAACACATGTGACGCTACATGGCGCTGTTATATGTAATAATACATGTGACGCTATATGGCGCTGTTATATGTAATAACACATGTGACACTACATGGCGCTGTTATATGTAATAATACATGTGACGCTACATGGCGCTGTTATATGTAATAATACATGTGACACTACATGGCGCTGTTATATGTAATAATACATGTGACGCTACATGGCGCTGTTATATGTAATAATACATGTGACACTACATGGCACTGTTATATGTAATAATACATGTGACACTACATGGCGCTGTTATATGTAATAATACATGTGACGCTACATGGGGCTGTTATATGTAATAATACATGTGACGCTATATGGCGCTGTTATATGTAATAACACATGTGACGCTACATGGTGCTGTTATACATGTGACGCTATATGGCGCTGTTATATGTAATAACACATGTGACGCTACATGGTGCTGTTATATGTAATAATACATGTGACGCTATATGGCGCTGTTATATGTAATAACACATGTGACACTACATGGTGCTGTTATATGTAATAATACATGTGACGCTACATGGCGCTGTTATATGTAATAATACATGTGACGCTATATGGCGCTGTTATATGTAATAACACATGTGACGCTACATGGTGCTGTTATATGTAATAATACATGTGACGCTACATGGCGCTGTTATATGTAATAATACATGTGACGCTATATGGCGCTGTTATATGTAATAACACATGTGACGCTACATGGCGCTGTTATATGTAATAATACATGTGACGCTATATGGCGCTGTTATATGTAATAACACATGTGACGCTACGTGGTGCTACTACTACTACTAGAGGTGAGCGAACTTTTGAAAAATTCGATTCGACTGATTCGCCGAATTTTCCGACAAAAATCGTTTCGACCCGAATAAATTCGCGACTAATCGCTATTAAAAACGGCTATTTCTGAGCCTCCTAGAGCCTCAATAGGGTTGTAAACCATTCTGCCTTGCTGTAACACGCACAGGATGCGTGCTGGGTTAGTTAAATAATACTTTGAATAAATATCACATGCAGATCAGAGGCATCGCTAATAGAATCGCAGAGCGGCACAATTGAATTCAAGAGTTGAAGTGGCATCACTATGAGGGGCAGGAGCCCAAACATTGCTTTAAAGAGACACTGGAGTTGGCAGCAGCAGGAGCCCAAAAATTGGATGAATCACACCCTGGAGTTGGCAGCAGCAGCAGCAGGAGCCCAAACATTGGCTGAAAGAGACACTGGGGTTGGCTTCAGGAGCCCAAAAATTGGATGAATCACACCCTGGAGTTGGCAGCAGCAGCAGGAGCCCAAATATACACTGGAGTTGGCTTCAGGAGCCCAAAAATTGGATGAATCACACCCTGGAGTTGGTAGCAGCAGCAGCAGGAGCCCAAATATTACTTTAAAGAGACACTGGGGTTGGCTTCAGGAGCCCAAAAATTGGATGAATCACACCCTGGAGTTGGCAGAAGTTGGCAGCAGCAGGAGCCCAAACATTACTTCAAAGAGACCCTGGGGTTGGCTTCAGGAGCCCAACAATTGGATGAATCACACCCTGGAGTTGGCAGGAGTTGACAGCAGCAGCCCAAATATTACTTTAAAGAGACCCTGGGGTTGGCTTCAGGAGCCCAAAAATTGGATGATTCACACCCTGGAGTTGGCAGCAGCAGCAGCAGGAGCCCAAATATACACTGGAGTTGGCTTCAGGAGCCCAAAAATTGGATGAATCACACCCTGGAGTTGGCAGCAACAGCAGCAGGAGCCCAAATATTACTTTAAAGAGACACTGGGGTTGGCTTCAGGAGCCCAAAAATTGGATGAATCACACCCTGGAGTTGGCAGAAGTTGGCAGCAGCAGGAGCCCAAACATTACTTTAAAGAGACCTTGGGGTTGGCTTCAGGAGCCCAACAATTGGATGAATCACATCCTGGAGTTGGCAGGAGTTGACAGCAGCAGCAGCAGCAGCAGGAGCCCAAATATTACTTTAAAGAGACCCTGGGGTTGGCTTCAGGAGCCCAAAAATTGGATGATTCACACCCTGGAGTTGGCAGCAGCAGGAGCCCAAATATACACTGGAGTTGGCTTCAGGAGCCCAAAAATTGGATGAATCACACCCTGGAGTTGGTAGCAGCAGCAGCAGGAGCCCAAATATTACTTTAAAGAGACACTGGGGTTGGCTTCAGGAGCCCAAAAATTGGATGAATCACACCCTGGAGTTGGCAGCAGCAGCAGCAGCAGGAGCCCAAATATTACTTTAAAGAGACACTGGAGTTGGCTTCAGGAGCCAACACCTGGAGTTGGCAGAAGTTGGCAGCAGCAGCAGCAGGAGCCCAAAAAATGGCCTAAAGACATAAATATGTTTTGCACCATTTGGAAAGTGTAAAATGTGGCACCATGCTGAATCTAGTCGCATGCATCAGGCATTGGTGGGTGGAAATCCTGGCTGATCCATCCCTGATTCATTTTGACAAAGGTGAGTCTCTCCACATTTTTAGTTGACAGACGAGTTCTCCTCGCCGTAACTATGGCCCCCGCCGCACTAAACACCCGCTTCCAGGGCAAACTCTGCTAGTTGCGGCCACAAATCAAGTTTGGCTGCCCAGAAGTCCAGCGGATCCTCAAGGTGTGTTGGCATGGTCATGTCAAAGTATGACATGACCTGCTGGTTGAGGTCCTGCTCCAGGTCTTCCTGCTGCTCATGAGTAGCCTCACTATGCGGGTGTAGAAAGCTACTCATTAGCGACTGAAGACTGAGGCTGCTGCTGCTGATGGAGCTGCTGCTGCTGCTCCTGCCAACCCCCCCAGCGGCCATGGCAGTGGAAGGTGAGCGCAGAGGTCCCCTCGAGTCAGACCTGCGAGAGTATGGACCATGGCGCAGATAGGCATCGGCCAACTGCCTACGTAGAATGTCTTTGTAGTAGTTGAGTTTGTCCTCCCTCTCGGTGGGTTTAAAAAATGCCCCCATTTTGTGCCGGAAGCGAGGGTCCAATAAGGTGGACAGCCAGAAGTCATCCCGCCGACAGATGGAAACAATTCTGGGGTCACTACGCAAGCACGTGAGCATGCTTCGTGCCATTTGCGCAAGTGACTCGGATGGACTACCTGTCTCCATCTCCACTGCATACTGCCACGGTGTGCCCGGGTCCTCTGTCTCGCCTTCCTCAAAAACCTCCAGCTCCTCTGGCTGCTCCTGCTCCTCCTCTCCAGTCCGCTGACTAGATAAACCAGCCATTTCGCCAAGCCTAAACTGTGTTTCGCTGGGCAACTCCTCCTCCTCTAGTTCAGCTCCAACGGGGTTCATGTGGCCGTAAGATGTAAACGCCATGTCTCCAGTGCCCTGACCAGCCATGGTTTCCAACATGTGCTGTAGTACATGAAGCAGTGGAATCACGTCGTTCATCCCGTAATCCTGCCGACTGACAAATAAAGTGGCTTCCTCAAAGGGCCTGAGCAAACGGCAGGTGTCACGTATGAGCTGCCACTGGTTGACATTGAAGTTACACAGGGGAGTCCCCCTATCTGCTTGGATCATCAGGAAATCCGTGATGGCTTTTCTCTGTTCATATAATCGGTCCAACATGTGAAGGGTGGAATTCCAACGGGTGGAAACATCGCAAATCAGACTATGTTGGGGGATACCATTCTGACGCTGTAGCTCAAGAAGGGTGTGTTTGGCGGTGTAGGAGTGGCTGAAGTGCATGCAAAGTTTCCTTGAAGTTGTTAGGATGTCTTGCAGATGGGGGGAACACTTCAGAAACCGCTTGACAACCAGATTGAAGACGTGAGCCATGCAGGGGGCATGGGTCAGGCTTCCTTGGTGCAGCGCAGACAAAATGTTCTTCCCATTGTCGGTAACCATGATTCCCATTTTAAGTTTTCTTGGAGTAAGCCATGTTTGGATTTCCTGATGAATACATTTAAGCAGTTCCTCCCCTGTGTGACTCCGTTCGCCAAGACAAACCATGTGAAGCACTGCGTGACACCTCCGTGCCCTGCACACATGGTAGACTGGAGGGGCACTGAGACTTGAGCCTACAGTGGAGGGTGAGGAGATGGCGGAGGATGAGGAGGCCGAGTCGCACGGTGTCACAGGCCCAACGGGCAGGGAGCGCGGAGGCCGAAGCGGCGTGACCTGTCCAAGTTGCTGCTGCTGCTGCAAAGGGACCACATTCACCCAGTGGGCCGTAAACGACATGTACTGTCCCTGACCGTAGTTACAGCTCCAGATGTCGGCGCTGCCATGCACTTTGCTACACACCGACAGGCTCAAGGACTGGCCCACCTTCTGTTCAACAAAAGTGTGCAGCGCTGGTACTGCCTTCTTGCCAAAGAAATGACGGCTTGGGACTCTCCACCTCGGCTCGGCACAAGCCATCAGTTCTCTGAAAGGTGCAGAGTCCACCACCTGAAAAGGGAGCGACTGCAGCACCAGCAACTTGGACAGGAGCACATTCAGCTTCTGCGCCGTAGGATGAGTGGGCGCATACTGCTGTCTCTTGGACATGGCTTCGCTGATGGATTGCTGGCGGGATGCATGACTTGGAGGAGGAGGAGCAGGAGCGACAGAGGATGGGTATGACGCACAGCTGCCTTCGGCTGAGGTGCTGGAGCCTTGGCTGGCAGAAATTGGGAGCTCACTTGGTGAGGAAGCAGACTGGACCACCCCTTGGGAGCCTCGGTTCTCCCAGGTCGCTTTATGGTGACGCATCATATGTTGACGCAGGGCCGTGGTGCCAACATTTGGACCCTGGCCACGCTTCACCTTCTGCCTACATATCTTGCATGTGGCCATGTTACCCTCCTGCGGATGCTTCGGGAAAAACTGCCACACTGCCGAGTAGCTACTTTTCCCACCCCCTGGCCTCACTGATTCACTGCTGCTGTTGCCAACTCCAGGAACCCCTGCTCCACTACCTCCCGATAAGGTAGACTGCCGCACAGCAGGTGCTCTACCCCGGCCCCGGCCGGCTCCAGCCTTTGGAATTGTGCCCCCATGCTGACTGCTACCACCTTGCTGCCTCAGCTGCTGACTCCGGGGCAACCTGCGCCCCTCTTCTCCTGATGATGACGATGAAGCCCCTTCATCACCCGGCTCCCAAGTGCGATCGGCTTCATCGTCATCATCATCATCACCGAGTTGTGGCTGTACGTCACTGATGTTCGTGGATTCGTCAACAGTGTCTGGCGCAGGAGCTGGAACGCTCGCAGCACCCACGACACTGTCCACATCACTATTTGTCTGCCTAGCTAGAGAAGCCACCTCCATTTCTTGGCTGGGCAGTAGCTGCTGACTGTCCTCTATCTGATGGTCCTCCTCACTAAAGAGTGGAGCTGAACCCAAAGCATAGGATACGTCGCTGGGGGAGGGATAAAGCGTAGGGGACAGCTACCCACTCCTAGTCTCCTCTGACCACACCCCCACCTTCCACCCCACACCTTCTCGCTGGGGAGGAACGGCGTAGGCCAGAGGCAATGGGAGGACAGGGACTGCTCTCGGGGCATGCCAACTCAGGGTTGTGTCAGAGGAACCTACCGACCCTAGACTGGGGGTCTCAGACGTAAGTTGTGATGATGTTGTTGATGAGCGCGTCAACCAATCTACCACGGCAGATGCGTTACTGGTGGAGACCCGACCGCTAGCAGATACTGGCAGATTAGGTCTCTCAGCGTGACTCCTGCTGCTACTGGCCCCCAGTCTGATGCGAGCTCTGCCTGCGGAATCTTGGCCTCTGCCACTCCTCTTTTCACTTCCAGGCACTTGTCTGCCCGACATAGTCTAACTGGCGTGGTAGTAGGTGATATTTTAAGAACCCCCGGGCAGCGGTGGGTCTATATGAAACAGAATATAATGCACACCAAAAGTGAGCAGTAACACTCAGCCTCCAACAGGCCTGCTTAGTGTAAATAAGAGAGCTGCTTAGTGTAAATAAAGAGGGGTATGCTATGTTACAGAATGGGATGCCCCAACAGAAGTGCACCTGGCAGGCAGCAGTAAGTCTATGCACAGCAAAAGTGTCTTTATCAGGCCTAATTTCAATTATAATAAGTGCAAATGGTTATATGGTCTTAAACAGAGGCTGCTGTAGTCACAGAATGGGATGCCCTAAAAAAGAAGTGGACCTGGCAGGGTCCAGTAGTGCTATGCCCAGCAAAAGTGTCTTTATCAGGCCTAATTTCAATTATAATAAGTGCAAATGGTTATATGGTCTTAAACAGAGGCTGCTGTAGTCACAGAATGGGATGCCCCAAAAAAGAAGTGGACCTGGCAGGGTCCAGTAGTGCTATGCCCAGCAAAAGTGTCTTTATCAGGCTAATTTCAATTATAATAAGTGCAAATGGTTATATGGTCTTAAACAGAGGCTGCTGTAGTCACAGAATGGGATGTCCCAAAAAAGAAGTGGACCTGGCAGGGTCCAGTAGTGCTATGCCCAGCAAAAGTGTCTTTATCAGGCCTAATTTCAATTAGAATAAGTGCAAATGGTTATATGGTCTTAAACAGAGGCTGCTGTAGTCACAGAATGGGATGCCTTACAGCAGACTTAAGATCAGTTCAGTATATACCCCCCTCGAAATGCTAAAGAAAAAGTGGCACCACCCCACTATATATATAGTAAAAATCTCAATTTATTGCATTATAAACCAAAGATTAAAATAGCATACAAATAGCATACAGTTACATTACAAACACAAAACAACACCAGAGGGCGCCAGAGGTCTTAAGAATAATAAATAGTAAGTGAATTCATTTCAAAAACATAAAAATACATGAAGGTGAGTCTCTTTGTCCAACCAATCAAATATGTGCAAATATGCAAGGTAAGTGCAAAGTGCAAACAATGTATCAACCAAATACAATCACAAAAACATCAGTGCAACTACTATGGGATAATGTGAGCCCAGCCAGGTGCAAGTCAGCGCATCTGAGTGAGCACAGGAGGAAGAGAACATGTGTACAAACCGACCGGGGGCGCACATTGCCCTGAGGAAGTGGTGTGGTGACACCACGATACGCGTTGGCGACGGTTTGTGGGGGCGCCCCCGGTCGGTTTGTACACATGTTCTCTTCCTCCTGTGCTCACTCAGATGCGCTGACTTGCACCTGGCTGGGCTCACATTATCCCATAGTAGTTGCACTGATGTTTTTGTGATTGTATTTGGTTGATACATTGTTTGCACTTTGCACTTACCTTGCATATTTGCACATATTTGATTGGTTGGACAAAGAGACTCACCTTCATGTATTTTTATGTTTTTGAAATGAATTCACTTACTATTTATTATTCTTAAGACCTCTGGCGCCCTCTGGTGTTGTTTTGTGTTTGTAATGTAACTGTTTGTATGCTATTTGTATGCTATTTTAATCTTTGGTTTATAATGCAATAAATTGAGATTTTTACTATATATATAGTGGGGTGGTGCCACTTTTTCTTTAGCATTTCGAGGGGGGTGTGGTCCTCCCCCTGTGTGTTTGTTGTCCTCATATATACGGTGCTTAGAACAGTGTGCACACCACTATTTTCATCTTTAAATTAATTTAATTTGGTTATCTCTGGGCAGAGAGTCTGGTGCGGCCCATATTTTGTTTGTTTGCAGTTCAGTATATATGCACAGTTAGTATAAGCAGCCTGAAAACGCTAACAAAGCCTGTCAGCCAGCCAGTAACACTCAGGCTGGATGAAAAAAAAAAAAAAAATCTCCCTGTGACAGCCTCCGATTTTTCCTTCCTTTCCCTGTTTTTCGCTGACTTTCTGTCTGTCTCCTGTCTGTCTCCTGTCTGTCTCCTGCCTGTCTCCAGCCTGTCCCTGTCTGTCCCTGTCTGTCCCTGCCTGTCTAACTGTCTCTCCCTCAGCTACACAGCGTTCTGTCTCTCACGAATGCAATAGAGAAATGAGGAAGGAAAAGCAAGATGGCCGACTTAAATAGCGCTGTGAGGTCACCGGGCTTGCTGGCTGCTGATAGGCTGCATGTGACTGCCCCAGCTTGCACTGGCACGGGATAGATGTCCAGACATGTCCCGTCCGCCATCTTAGAATGCCTGTAAATGTAAATAAATGGATGTTAAAGGAAAACTTCGAGCGATCGAATCGCGGGGAAATTCGGATTCGATCCGAATCGAATTTTTCCTGAAATTCGGATCGAATCCGGGTTCGTCCGGATCGATTCGCTCATCCCTAACTACTACTCTAACTACTCCTCTATTAATACTATGTACACTGATCATACTTATGTTCTATGGTAAATGATTAGTGTATAATCCTATGTAACATAGAACATAAGTATGATCAGACCTGTGGTTTATTTATATCCATTTTGAGACCATGCGGATTGTGGGATCTCCTTCCTGTGCGCCCGCTGCCCTACGGCCTCCACGACAGGCGCCGCACTATCATGCACGGTCAAGTGCGCTGACAGGGAAGAGATGCTGAAAACCTTTTAGGACTATATTTTTATGAGGAGGAAGAACAAAGAACTGGGGGGGGGTGGAAGGTTGGGGGGGAAGAGGGGGGGTCAGGGTGTAGGGGGGGAGGAAGAGGGGGGTCGGGGTGTAGGGGGGGGAAGGAAGAGGGGGGTCGGGGTTTAGGGGGGGACAGGGGAGAGAATGGACTCATTTCTAAGCAGTATGGTGACATTTCTACGAGCTGCTGTCTGGATGGGAGATAACCTCTTCCGGGCAGGATCTTGCTTCAGCAGCTCCTAAAATAAGTCCATTCCCTCCGGTCTGACAAAGCTCAGGTCATGCTCTGCCCCCCCCCCTCCCCCCCCCCCCCCCCCCCCCCCCCCACTGGACTGCTCAGGGCAAAGATGTCTGCGGCTGCGAATCCCATGCCCAGGATGAGATCCAGCACCGCCCGCCGGGTGATAACTGGCCCCTCCCCCTCCCCCTCAGGTTTCGCCTATGGAAGCCGCCGGCAGGGGCGTTGGCCTCACTGGGCACAGACATCCTCTCACCAGTAGCTCCACCCCCATTTCTGGCCACCTGGGCTTAGGACACAGGGGCTGCACTGCAGTACCACCACCGCCATAACACTGGATAAAGTGCCGGGCAGGACGCTTGGCAGCCGGGGTCCAACAGACTTGTCCACATGGGTAGATATAGGGGTAGATATAGGGGTAGACATAGGGGTAGATATAGGGGTAGATATAGGGGTAGACATAGGAGTAGACATAGGGGTAGATATAGGGGTAGACATAGGAGTAGACATAGGGGTAGATATAGGGGTAGATATAGGGGTAGACATAGGGGTAGATACAGGGGTAGATATAGGGGTAGACATAGGGGTAGATACAGGGGTAGATATAGGGGTAGACATAGGGGTAGACATAGGGGTAGACATAGGGGTAGACATAGGGGTAGACATAGGGGTAGATACAGGGGTAGATATAGGGGTAGACATAGGGGTAGACATAGGGGAAGATACAGGGGTAGATATAGGGGTAGACATAGGGGTAGATATAGGGGTAGATATAGGGAGATTAACGGGACAGTCAGTGGCCTCCTCCACAGCAACAGCCCAGTGTGAACTGCAATAGGCCCGGGGGCAAAATGTATCAGTGACCACAGGGGCAAGTTCAGCAGCAATAGTTCCACTATATAGGCCAGAAACAGGAAGGGACAGTCCAGCAGCAAACACAGGAGGCACCAGACACAGGAGGCAGGTCGGCACCAGACACAGGAGGCAGGTCGGCACCAGACACAGGAGGCAGGTTGGCACCCAATACAGGAGGCAGGTCGGCACCAGACACAGGAGGCAGGTCGGCACCAGACACAGGAGGCAGGTCGGCACCAGACACAGGAGGCAGGTCGGCACCAGACACAGGAGGCAGGTCGGCACCAGACACAGGAGGCAGGTTGGCACCCAATACAGGAGGCAGGTCGGCACCAGACACAGGAGGCGGGTCGGCACCAGACACAGGAGGCAGGTCGGCACCAGACACAGGAGGCAGGTCGGCACCCGGCACAGGAAGCAGGTCGGCACCAGACACAGGAAGCAGGTCGGCACCAGACACAGGAGGCAGGTCGGCACCAGACACAGGAGGCAGGTCGGCACCCGACACAGGAGGCAGGTCGGCACCAGGCACAGGAGGCAGGTCGGCACCAGACACAGGTCGGCACCAGACACAGGAGGCAGGTCAGCACCAGAACACAGGAGGCAGGTCGGCACCAGACACAGGAGGCAGGTCGGCACCAGACACAGGAGGCAGGTCGGCACCCGACACAGGAGGCAGGTCGGCACCAGACACAGGAGGCGGGTCGGCACCAGACACAGGAGGCAGGTTGGCACCAGACACAGGAGGCAGGTCGGCACCAGACACAGGAGGCAGTGTAGCATCACACTGAGCTGACATAGCTGCTGGTTGTTGCCCTCTGGCAGGTCTCCTCTACTGCACCCACCTGGTGAACTGCTACAGACATAGATGTTACATTCACCGGTTCTGGGGCCCCCGACTTCATGCCTGGAATGAACATGTAGCCGGTATATAGGGGAGTCACACACAGGGGGGGTCACACACAGGGGGGAGTCACACACAGGGGGGGCACAAACAGGGGGGAGACACACACAGGGGGGAGTCACACACACGGGGTAGTCATACACAGAGGGGGGGTCACATACAGGGGGAGTCATACACAGGGGGGAGTCACACACGGGGAAGTCATACACAGAGGGGGGTCACATACAGGGGGCGTCACACACAGGGAGGAGTCACACACAGGAGGGTCACACACAGGGGGGAGTCAAACACAGGGGGGGTCACACACAGGGGCGAGTCACACACAGGGGGGTTGAAACATGGGGGGGTCACACAAAGGGGGATTCACACACAGGGGGATTTACACACAGGGGTGGGTCACACATAGGGGGGAGGTCATACACAGAGGGGGTCACATACAGGGGGGGTCACACACAGTGGGGTTACACACAGGGGGGAGTCACACACAGGGGGGAGTCACACACAGGGGGAGTCACACACAGGGGGGAGTCATACACAGGGGGGGTCACACACAGGGGGAGTCACACACAAAGTGAGTCAGACATAGGGGGGTCACACATAGGGGGGAGTCATACACAGTGGGGTTACACACAGGGGGATTTACACACAGGGGTGGGTCACACATAGGGGGGAGTCATACACAGAGGGGGGGTCACATACAGGGGGGTCACACACAGGAGGGAGTAACACACAGGGGGAGTCACACACAGGGGGAGTCACACACAGGGGGAGTCACACACAAAGTGAGTCAGACATAGGGGGGTCACACATAGGGGGGAGTCATACACAGAGGGGTTCACACACAGGGGGGCATCACATACAAGGGGGAGTCATATACAGGGGGAGTAACACACAGGGGGCTTCACATACAAGGGGGAATCATACACAGGGGGGAGTCAAATATAGGGGGGAGTCACACACAGGGAGGGTATACACAGGGGGTTCACACACAGGGGGGATCGCACACAGGGGGGTTCACACACAGGGGGGTTACACACAGGAAGGAGTCACACACAGGGGAGTCACACACAGGGGGTTCACACACAGGGGGGATCACACACAGGGGGTTCACACACAGGGGGGTTCACACACAGGGGGGGTTACACACAGGAAGGAGCGACACACAGGGGGGTCACATACAGGGGGGTCAAATACAGGGGGGAGTCACACACAGGGGGGTCACACACAGGGGGGAGTCACACACAGGGGGTTCACACACAGGGGGGATCACACACAGGGGGTTCACACACAGGGGGGTTCACACACAGGGGGGGTTACACACAGGGGGAGTCACACACAGGAAGGAGTCACACACAGGGGGGTCAAACACAGGGGGGAGTCACACACAGGGGGGGTCACACACAGGGGGGAGTCACACACAGGGGGAGTCACACACAGGGGGGAGTCACACACAGGGGGAGTCATACACAGGGGGGAGTCACACACAGGGGGGAGTCACACACAGGGGGGGTCACACACAGGGGGGGGTCAAACACAGGGGGGAGTCACACACAGGGGGAGTCACACACAGGGGGAGTCACACACAGGGGATTATAAACAAGGGGAGTCACACACAGGGGGGAGTCACACACAGGGGGGAGTCACACACAGGGGGAGTTACACACAGGGGGAGTCACACACAGGGGGGAGTCACACACAGGGGGGAGTCACACACAGGGGGAGTCACACACAGGGGGGAGTCACACACAGGGGGAGTCACACACAGGGGGGAGTCACACACAGGGGGGACACACACACAGGGGGGAGTCACGCACAGGGGGGAGTCACGCACAGGGGGGAGTCACGCACAGGGGGAGTTACACACAGGGGGAGTCACACACAGGGGGGGGTCACGCACAGGGGGGAGTCACGCACAGGGGGAGTTACACACAGGGGGAGTCACACACAGGGGGGGTCACACACAGGGGGGAGTCACGCACAGGGGGAGTTACACACAGGGGAAGTCACACACAGGGGGGAGTCACACACAGGGGGGGGTTATACACAGGGGGAGTTACACACGGGGGGGGGTCACACACAGGGGGGAGTCACGCACAGGGGGAGTTACACACAGGGGGAGTCACACACAGGGGGGGGGGGGGGGTTTATACACAGGGGGAGTTACACACGGGGGGGAGTCACACACAGGGGGAGTCACACACAGGGGGGGGGGTTATACAGGGGGAGTTACACACGGGGGGGGGGGGGTCACACACATGGGAGAGTCACACACAGGGGAGAGTCACACACAGGGGGGGTCACACACAGGGGGATGGGGGGGACACAGCTTTAAAGTAGACAAAAACTAGAGTCCAAATAGCCTGATCCTTAGGGGGCGTCACTGGGTCATGTGACCACAGAGGGGCGGGGCCCACATACACCTGGATCTAACAACTATAGAAACACATTGAATAGGAAATAAATCATTTATTGATGCAGATCTGCATGTTACACCTCAGAGAGGGACAAAGGGGAACAATAGGGGACATGGACTTAAAAGAGGGACAGTCCCTCAAAATCAGGGACACTTGGGGGGTTATGAAGCACCAGAGCTGCGCAATCTGCGGACTGCAGGGGATCCAGCCACACATATCTATATACATAGATTATATTATATATATATATATATATATATATATATATATATATAAATTTGAATTATAATATAATAATCTAAATAATATAACATATAATATTATATATAAAGTTCTATAGATTGCAAGCTCCTGGGGTCAGCTCACATTGAGAGATTGAGCGGCGCAATACCAACAGCAACCACTGGAGGGCGGAAATGCCAGAAAGAAACATGGCCGCCCGAGCACAGACATATCCCGGCATGCTCGAGGTTCAGCCACACGTGTCACTTCCGGGATATCGCACGAGATGACAGTGAGTAGCTTTATATTCCCTATATTATCGCCGATATGTACCCCGATCCCGAGATTACTCCCACGTGACTGCTGGGCGTGGCCTGCCCGCCCACCATCGACTGACGGACTGAGATATCGCGAGATTATATAAAATCCAACTATACCAGACTGTTCCCCGATATCATCTCCATCCATCGCGATATCATCTCCATCTATCCCGGACTGTTCTCTGATATCATCTCCATCTATCCCGGACTGTTCCCCGATATCATCTCCATCTATCCCGGACTGTTCTCTGATATCATCTCCATCTATCCCGGACTGTTCCCTGATATCATCTCCATCTATCCCGGACTGTTCCCCGATATCATCTCCATCTATCCCGGACTGTTCCCCGATATCATCTCCATCTATCCCGGACTGTTCTCTGATATCATCTCCATCTATCCCGGACTGTTCTCTGATATCATCTCCATCTATCCCGGACTGTTCCCCGATATCATCTCCATCTATCCCGGACTGTTCCCCGATATCATCTCCATCTATCCCGGACTGTTCCCCGATATCATCTCCATCTATCCCGGACTGTTCCCCGATATCATCTCCATCTATCCCGGACTGTTCTCTGATATCATCTCCATCTATCCCGGACTGTTCCCTGATATTATCTCCATCTATCCCGGACTGTTCCCCGATATCATCTCCATCTATCCCGGACTGTTCTCTGATATCATCTCCATCTATCCCGGACTGTTCCCCGATATCATCTCCATCTATCCCGGACTGTTCTCTGATATCATCTCCATCTATCCCGGACTGTTCCCCGATATCATCTCCATCTATCCCGGACTGTTCTCTGATATCATCTCCATCTATCCCGGACTGTTCCCTGATATTATCTCCATCTATCCCGGACTGTTCCCTGATATTATCTCCATCTATCCCGGACTGTTCTCTGATATCATCTCCATCTATCCCGGACTGTTCCCCGATATCATCTCCATCTATCCCGGACTGTTCTCTGATATCATCTCCATCTATCCCGGACTGTTCCCCGATATCATCTCCATCTATCCCGGACTGTTCCCCGATATCATCTCCATCTATCCCGGACTGTTCCCCGATATCATCTCCATCTATCCCGGACTGTTCCCCGATATCATCTCCATCTATCCCGGACTGTTCCCTGATATCATCTCCATCTATCCCGGACTGTTCCCCGATATCATCTCCATCTATCCCGGACTGTTCCCCGATATCATCTCCATCTATCCCGGACTGTTCTCTGATATCATCTCCATCTATCCCGGACTGTTCCCTGATATCATCTCCATCTATCCCGGACTGTTCCCCGATATCATCTCCATCTATCCCGGACTGTTCTCTGATATCATCTCCATCTATCCCGGACTGTTCCCCGATATCATCTCCATCTATCCCGGACTGTTCTCTGATATCATCTCCATCTATCCCGGACTGTTCCCGATATCATCTCCATCTATCCCGACTGTTCTCTGATATCATCTCCATCTATCCCGGACTGTTCTCTGATATCATCTCCATCTATCCCGGACTGTTCCCCGATATCATCTCCATCTATCCCGGACTGTTCTCTGATATCATCTCCATCTATCCCGGACTGTTCTCTGATATCATCTCCATCTATCCGACTGTTCCCTGATATCATCTCCATCTATCCCGGACTGTTCCCCGATATCATCTCCATCTATCCCGGACTGTTCCCCGATATCATCTCCATCTATCCCGGACTGTTCCCCGATATCATCTCCATCTATCCCGGACTGTTCCCGATATCATCTCCATCTATCCCGGACTGTTCCCGATATCATCTCCATCTATCCCGGACTGTTCCCCGATATCATCTCCATCTATCCCGGACTGTTCCCTGATATCATCTCCATCTATCCCGGACTGTTCCCTGATATCATCTCCATCTATCCCGGACTGTTCCCCGATATCATCTCCATCTATCCCGGACTGTTCCCCGATATCATCTCCATCTATCCCGGACTGTTCCCGATATCATCTCCATCTATCCGGACTGTTCTCTGATATCATCTCCATCTATCCCGGACTGTTCTCTGATATCATCTCCATCTATCCCGGACTGTTCTCTGATATCATCTCCATCTATCCCGGACTGTTCCCTGATATCATCTCCATCTATCCCGGACTGTTCTCTGATATCATCTCCATCTATCCCGGACTGTTCCCCGATATCATCTCCATCTATCCCGGACTGTTCCCTGATATCATCTCCATCTATCCCGGACTGTTCTCTGATATCATCTCCATCTATCCCGGACTGTTCTCTGATATCATCTCCATCTATCCCGGACTGTTCTCTGATATCATCTCCATCTATCCCGGACTGTTCCCCGATATCATCTCCATCTATCCCGGACTGTTCCCCGATATCATCTCCATCTATCCCGGACTGTTCTCCGATATCATCTCCATCTATCCCGGACTGTTCCCTGATATCATCTCCATCTATCCCGGACTGTTCTCTGATATCATCTCCATCTATCCCGGACTGTTCTCTGATATCATCTCCATCTATCCCGGGACTGTTCCCCGATATCATCTCCATCTATCCCGGACTGTTCCCTGATATCATCTCCATCTATCCCGGACTGTTCCCTGATATCATCTCCATCTATCCCGGACTGTTCCCTGATATCATCTCCATCTATCCCGGACTGTTCCCCGATATCATCTCCATCTATCCGGACTGTTCCCTGATATCATCTCCATCTATCCCGGACTGTTCCCCGATATCATCTCCATCTATCCCGGACTGTTCCCTGATATTATCTCCATCTATCCCGGACTGTTCTCTGATATCATCTCCATCTATCCCGGACTGTTCCCTGATATCATCTCCATCTATCCCGGACTGTTCCCCGATATCATCTCCATCTATCCCGGACTGTTCCCGATATCATCTCCATCTATCCCGACTGTTCCCCGATATCATCTCCATCTATCCCGGACTGTTCCCCGATATCATCTCCATCTATCCCGGACTGTTCCCTGATATTATCTCCATCTATCCCGGACTGTTCTCTGATATCATCTCCATCTATCCCGGACTGTTCCCTGATATCATCTCCATCTATCCCGGACTGTTCCCCGATATCATCTCCATCTATCCCGGACTGTTCCCCGATATCATCTCCATCTATCCCGGACTGTTCCCCGATATCATCTCCATCTATCCCGGACTGTTCCCTGATATCATCTCCATCTATCCCGGACTGTTCTCTGATATCATCTCCATCTATCCCGGACTGTTCCCTGATATCATCTCCATCTATCCCGGACTGTTCCCGATATCATCTCCATCTATCCCGGACTGTTCCCCGATATCATCTCCATCTATCCCGGACTGTTCTCTGATATCATCTCCATCTATCCCGGACTGTTCCCTGATATCATCTCCATCTATCCCGGACTGTTCCCCGATATCATCTCCATCTATCCCGGACTGTTCTCCGATATCATCTCCATCTGTCCCGGACTGTTCCCTGATATCATCTCCATCTATCCCGGACTGTTCCCCGATATCATCTCCATCTATCCCGGACTGTTCCCTGATATCATCTCCATCTATCCCGGACTGTTCCCCGATATCATCTCCATCTATCCCGGACTGTTCCCCGATATCATCTCCATCTATCCCGGACTGTTCTCTGATATCATCTCCATCTATCCCGGACTGTTCCCCGATATCATCTCCATCTATCCCGGACTGTTCCCCGATATCATCTCCATCTATCCGGACTGTTCCCCGATATCATCTCCATCTATCCCAGACTGTTCTCTGATATCATCTCCATCTATCCCAGACTGTTCTCTGATATCATCTCCATCTATCCCGGGACTGTTCCCTGATATCATCTCCATCTATCCCGGACTGTTCTCTGATATCATCTCCATCTATCCCGGACTGTTCCCCGATATCATCTCCATCTATCCCGGACTGTTCCCCGATATCATCTCCATCTATCCCGGACTGTTCCCCGATATCATCTCCATCTATCCCGGACTGTTCCCCGATATCATCTCCATCTATCCCGGACTGTTCTCTGATATCATCTCCATCTATCCCGGACTGTTCCCCGATATCATCTCCATCTATCCCGGACTGTTCCCCTGATATCATCTCCATCTATCCCGGACTGTTCCCCGATATCATCTCCATCTATCCCGGACTGTTCCCTGATATCATCTCCATCTATCCCGGACTGTTCCCCGATATCATCTCCATCTATCCCGGACTGTTCTCCGATATCATCTCCATCTATCTCGGACTGTTTCCCTGATATCATCTCCATCTATCCCGACTGTTCTCCGATATCATCTCCATCTATCTCGGACTGTTCTCTGATATCATCTCCATCTATCCCGACTGTTCTCTGATATCATCTCCATCTATCCCGGACTGTTCCCCGATATCATCTCCATCTATCCCGGACTGTTCTCTGATATCATCTCCATCTATCCCGGACTGTTCTCTGATATCATCTCCATCTATCCCGGACTGTTCCCTGATATCATCTCCATCTATCCCGGACTGTTCTCTGATATCATCTCCATCTATCCCGGACTGTTCCCTGATATCATCTCCATCTATCCGGACTGTTCCCCGATATCATCTCCATCTATCCCGGACTGTTCCCTGATATCATCTCCATCTATCCCGGACTGTTCCCTGATATCATCTCCATCTATCCCGGACTGTTCTCTGATATCATCTCCATCTATCCCGGACTGTTCCCTGATATCATCTCCATCTATCCCGGACTGTTCCCCGATATCATCTCCATCTATCCCGGACTGTTCTCTGATATCATCTCCATCTATCCCGGACTGTTCCCCGATATCATCTCCATCTATCCCGGACTGTTCCCCGATATCATCTCCATCTATCCCGGACTGTTCCCCCGATATCATCTCCATCTATCCGGACTGTTCCCCGATATCATCTCCATCTATCCCTCTCCCGGACTCTATCGATCTCCCGGACTGTTCCCCGATATCATCTCCATCTATCCCGGACTGTCTCCTGATATCATCTCCATCTATCCCGGGACTGTCTTTCTCGTGGATATCATCTCCAATCTAACCAGGACTGTTCCTGAATCATCTCCATCTACTCCCGGACTGTTCCCTGATATCATCTCCATCTATCCCGGACTGTTCCCTGATATCATCTCCATCTATCCCGGACTGTTCCTCTGATATCATCTCCATCTATCCCGGACTGTTCTCTGATATCATCTCCATCTATCCCGGACTGTTCCTCTGATATCATCTCCATCTATCCCGGACTGTTCCTCTGATATCATCTCCATCTATCCCGGACTGTTCTCTGATATCATCTCCATCTATCCCGGACTGTTCCCCGATATCATCTCCATCTATCCCGGACTGTTCCCCGATATCATCTCCATCTATCCCGGACTGTTCCCTGATATCATCTCCATCTATCCCGGACTGTTCCTCTGATATCATCTCCATCTATCCCGGACTGTTCTCTGATATCATCTCCATCTATCCCGACTGTTCCCCGATATCATCTCCATCTATCCCGGACTGTTCCCTGATATCATCTCCATCTATCCCGGACTGTTCTCTGATATCATCTCCATCTATCCCGGACTGTTCTCTGATATCATCTCCATCTATCCCGGACTGTCTCTGATATCATCTCCATCTATCCCGGACTGTTCCCCGATATCATCTCCATCTATCCCGGACTGTTCTCTGATATCATCTCCATCTATCCCGGACTGTTCTCTGATATCATCTCCATCTATCCCGGACTGTTCCCTGATATCATCTCCATCTATCCCGGACTGTTCTCTGATATCATCTCCATCTATCCCGGACTGTTCCCCGATATCATCTCCATCTATCCCGGACTGTTCCCCGATATCATCTCCATCTATCCCGGACTGTTCCCTGATATCATCTCCATCTATCCCGGACTGTTCCCTGATATCATCTCCATCTATCCCGGACTGTTCTCTGATATCATCTCCATCTATCCCGGACTGTTCCCCGATATCATCTCCATCTATCCCGGACTGTTCCCCGATATCATCTCCATCTATCCCGGACTGTTCTCTGATATCATCTCCATCTATCCCGGACTGTTCTCTGATATCATCTCCATCTATCCCGGACTGTTCCCCGATATCATCTCCATCTATCCCGGACTGTTCCCCGATATCATCTCCATCTATCCCGGACTGTTCCCTGATATCATCTCCATCTATCCCGGACTGTTCCCTGATATCATCTCCATCTATCCCGGACTGTTCTCTGATATCATCTCCATCTATCCCGGACTGTTCCCCGATATCATCTCCATCTATCCTGGACTGTTCCCCGATATCATCTCCATCTATCCCGGACTGTTCCCTGATATCATCTCCATCTATCCCGGACTGTTCTCTGATATCATCTCCATCTATCCCGGACTGTTCTCTGATATCATCTCCATCTATCCCGGGCTGTTCCCTGATATCATCTCCATCTATCCCGGACTGTTCTCTGATATCATCTCCATCTATCCCGGACTGTTCCCTGATATCATCTCCATCTATCCCGGACTGTTCCCTGATATCATCTCCATCTATCCCGGACTGTTCCCTGATATCATCTCCATCTATCCCGGACTGTTCTCTGATATCATCTCCATCTATCCCGGACTGTTCTCTGATATCATCTCCATCTATCCCGGACTGTTCTCTGATATCATCTCCATCTATCCCGGACTGTTCCCTGATATCATCTCCTTCTATCCCGGACTGTTCTCTGATATCATCTCCATCTATCCCGGACTGTTCCCCGATATCATCTCCATCTATCCCGGACTGTTCCCTGATATCATCTCCATCTATCCCGGACTGTTCCCTGATATCATCTCCATCTATCCCGGACTGTTCCCTGATATCATCTCCATCTATCCCGGACTGTTCCCTGATATCATCTCCATCTATCCCGGACTGTTCTCTGATATCATCTCTATCTATCCCGGACTGTTCCCCGATATCATCTCCATCTGTCCCGGACTGTTCTCTGATATCATCTCCATCTATCCCGGACTGTTCCCGATATCATCTCCATCTATCCCGGACTGTTCCCCGATATCATCTCCATCTATCCCGGACTGTTCCCCGATATCATCTCCATCTATCCCGGACTGTACCCCGATATCATCTCCATCTATCCCGGACTGTTCCCCGATATCATCTCCATCTATCCCGGACTGTTCCCCGATATCATCTCCATCTATCCCGGACTGTACCCCGATATCATCTCCATCTATCCCGGACTGTTCCCCGATATCATCTCCATCTATCCCGGACTGTTCCCCGATATCATCTCCATCTATCCCGGACTGTTCCCTGATATCATCTCCATCTATCCCGGACTGTTCCCCGATATCATCTCCATCTATCCCGGACTGTTCCCCGATATCATCTCCATCTATCCCGGACTGTTCCCCGATATCATCTCCATCTATCCCGGACTGTTCCCCGATATCATCTCCATCTATCCCGGACTGTTCCCCGATATCATCTCCATCTATCCCGGACTGTTCCCCGATATCATCTCCATCTATCCCGGACTGTTCCCTGATATCATCTCCATCTATCCCGGACTGTTCTCTGATATCATCTCCATCTATCCCGGACTGTTCCCCGATATCATCTCCATCTATCCCGGACTGTTCCCTGATATCATCTCCATCTATCCCGGACTGTTCCCCGATATCATCTCCATCTATCCCGGACTGTTCACTGATATTATCTCCATCTATACCGGACTGTTCACTGATATCATCTCCATCTATCCCGGACTGTTCCCCGATATCATCTCCATCTATCCCGGACTGTTCCCTGATATCATCTCCATCTATCCCGGACTGTTCCCCGATATCATCTCCATCTATCCCGGACTGTTCACTGATATTATCTCCATCTATACCGGACTGTTCACTGATATCATCTCCATCTATACCGGACTGTTCACTGATATCATCTCCATCTATCCCGGACTGTTCCCCGATATCATCTCCATCTATCCCGGACTGTTCACTGATATTATCTCCATCTATCCCGGACTGTTCCCCGATATCATCTCCATCTATCCCGGACTGTTCCCCGATATCATCTCCATCTATCCCGGACTGTTCCCCGATATCATCTCCATCTATCCCGGACTGTTCCCCGATATCATCTCCATCTATCCCGGACTGTTCCCTGATATCATCTCCATCTATCCCGGACTGTTCCCTGATATCATCTCCATCTATCCCGGACTGTTCTCTGATATCATCTCCATCTATCCCGGACTGTTATCTGATATCACCTCCATCTATCCCGGACTGTTCCCTGATATCATCTCCATCTATCCCGGACTGTTATCTGATATCACCTCCATCTATCCCGGACTGTTCTCTGATATCATCTCCATCTATCCCGGACTGTTATCTGATATCACCTCCATCTATCCCGGACTGTTCTCTGATATCATCTCTATCTATCCCGGACTGTTCCCTGATATCATCTCCATCTATCCCGGACTGTTCTCTGATATCATCTCCATCTATCCCGGACTGTTCCCCGATATCATCTCCATCTATCCCGGACTGTTCCCCGATATCATCTCCATCTATCCCGGACTGTTCCCCGATATCATCTCCATCTATCCCGGACTGTTCCCCGATATCATCTCCATCTATCCCGGACTGTTCCCCGATATCATCTCCATCTATCCCGGACTGTTCACTGATATTATCTCCATCTATCCCGGACTGTTCACTGATATTATCTCCATCTATCCCGGACTGTTCCCCGATATCATCTCCATCTATCCCGGACTGTTCCCCGATATCATCTCCATCTATCCCGGACTGTTCCCCGATATCATCTCCATCTATCCCGGACTGTTCCCCGATATCATCTCCATCTATCCCGGACTGTTCCCCGATATCATCTCCATCTATCCCGGACTGTTCCCCGATATCATCTCCATCTATCCCGGACTGTTCCCCGATATCATCTCCATCTATCCCGGACTGTTCCCCGATATCATCTCCATCTATCCCGGACTGTTCCCCGATATCATCTCCATCTATCCCGGACTGTTCTCTGATATCATCTCCATCTGTCCCGGACTGTTCCCTGATATCATCTCCATCTATCCCGGACTGTTCCCCGATATCATCTCCATCTATCCCGGACTGTTCTCTGATATCATCTCCATCTCTCCCGGACTGTTCCCCGATATCATCTCCATCTATCCCGGACTGTTCCCTGATATCATCTCCATCTATCCCGGACTGTTCCCTGATATCATCTCCATCTATCCCGGACTGTTCCCCGATATCATCTCCATCTATCCCGGACTGTTCCCCGATATCATCTCCATCTATCCCGGACTGTTCCCCGATATCATCTCCATCTATCCCGGACTGTTCTCTGATATCATCTCCATCTGTCCCGGACTGTTCCCTGATATCATCTCCATCTATCCCGGACTGTTCCCCGATATCATCTCCATCTATCCCGGACTGTTCTCTGATATCATCTCCATCTATCCCGGACTGTTCCCCGATATCATCTCCATCTATCCCGGACTGTTCCCTGATATCATCTCCATCTATCCCGGACTGTTCCCCGATATCATCTCCATCTATCCCGGACTGTTCCCTGATATCATCTCCATCTATCCCGGACTGTTCTCTGATATCATCTCCATCTATCCCGGACTGTTCCCCGATATCATCTCCATCTATCCCGGACTGTTCTCTGATATCATCTCCATCTATCCCGGACTGTTCCCCGATATCATCTCCATCTATCCCGGACTGTTCCCCGATATCATCTCCATCTATCCCGGACTGTTCTCTGATATCATCTCCATCTATCCCGGACTGTTCCCCGATATCATCTCCATCTATCCCGGACTGTTCCCTGATATCATCTCCATCTATCCCGGACTGTTCTCTGATATCATCTCCATCTATCCCGGACTGTTCCCCGATATCATCTCCATCTATCCCGGACTGTTCTCTGATATCATCTCCATCTATCCCGGACTGTTCCCCGATATCATCTCCATCTATCCCGGACTGTTCTCTGATATCATCTCCATCTATCCCGGACTGTTCCCCGATATCATCTCCATCTATCCCGGACTGTTCCCCGATATCATCTCCATCTATCCCGGACTGTTCCCTGATATCATCTCCATCTATCCCGGACTGTTCCCCGATATCATCTCCATCTATCCCGGACTGTTCTCTGATATCATCTCCATCTATCCCGGACTGTTCTCTGATATCATCTCCATCTATCCCGGACTGTTCCCCGATATCATCTCCATCTATCCCGGACTGTTCCCCGATATCATCTCCATCTATCCCGGACTGTTCCCCGATATCATCTCCATCTATCCCGGACTGTTCCCCGATATCATCTCCATCTATCCCGGACTGTTCCCCGATATCATCTCCATCTATCCCGGACTGTTCCCCGATATCATCTCCATCTATCCCGGACTGTTCCCCGATATCATCTCCATCTATCCCGGACTGTTCACTGATATTATCTCCATCTATCCCGGACTGTTCACTGATATTATCTCCATCTATCCCGGACTGTTCCCCGATATCATCTCCATCTATCCCGGACTGTTCCCCGATATCATCTCCATCTATCCCGGACTGTTCCCCGATATCATCTCCATCTATCCCGGACTGTTCCCCGATATCATCTCCATCTATCCCGGACTGTTCCCCGATATCATCTCCATCTATCCCGGACTGTTCCCCGATATCATCTCCATCTATCCCGGACTGTTCCCCGATATCATCTCCATCTATCCCGGACTGTTCTCTGATATCATCTCCATCTATCCCGGACTGTTCTCTGATATCATCTCCATCTGTCCCGGACTGTTCCCCGATATCATCTCCATCTATCCCGGACTGTTCCCCGATATCATCTCCATCTATCCCGGACTGTTCTCTGATATCATCTCCATCTATCCCGGACTGTTCCCTGATATCATCTCCATCTATCCCGGACTGTTCTCTGATATCATCTCCATCTATCCCGGACTGTTCCCCGATATCATCTCCATCTATCCCGGACTGTTCCCCGATATCATCTCCATCTATCCCGGACTGTTCCCCGATATCATCTCCATCTATCCCGGACTGTTCCCCGATATCATCTCCATCTATCCCGGACTGTTCTCTGATATCATCTCCATCTATCCCGGACTGTTCTCTGATATCATCTCCATCTGTCCCGGACTGTTCCCCGATATCATCTCCATCTATCCCGGACTGTTCCCCGATATCATCTCCATCTATCCCGGACTGTTCCCCGATATCATCTCCATCTATCCCGGACTGTTCTCTGATATCATCTCCATCTATCCCGGACTGTTCTCTGATATCATCTCCATCTGTCCCGGACTGTTCCCCGATATCATCTCCATCTATCCCGGACTGTTCCCTGATATCATCTCCATCTATCCCGGACTGTTATCCGATATCATCTCCATCTATCCCGGACTGTTATCCGATATCATCTCCATCTATCCCGGACTGTTCCCCGATATCATCTCCATCTATCCCGGACTGTTCCCTGATATCATCTCCATCTATCCCGGACTGTTCTCTGATATCATCTCCATCTATCCCGGACTGTTCCCCGATATCATCTCCATCTATCCCGGACTGTTATCCGATATCATCTCCATCTATCCCGGACTGTTCCCTGATATCATCTCCATTTATCCCGGACTGTTCCCTGATATCATCTCCATCTATCCCGGACTGTTCCCCGATATCATCTCCATCTATCCCGGACTGTTCTCTGATATCATCTCCATCTATCCCGGACTGTTCCCCGATATCATCTCCATCTATCCCGGACTGTTCCCCGATATCATCTCCATCTATCCCGCACTGTTCTCTGATATCATCTCCATCTATCCCGGACTGTTCCCCGATATCATCTCCATCTGTCCCGGACTGTTCCCCGATATCATCTCCATCTATCCCGGACTGTTCCCCGATATCATCTCCATCTATCCCGGACTGTTCCCCGATATCATCTCCATCTAACTCGGACTGTTCCCTGATATCATCTCCATCTATCCCGGACTGTTCCCCGGATATCATCTCCATCTATCCCGGACTGTTCCCCGATATCATCTCCATCTATCCCGGACTGTTCTCTGATATCATCTCCATCTATCCCGGACTGTTCTCTGATATCATCTCCATCTATCCCGGACTGTTCTCTGATATCATCTCCATCTATCCCGGACTGTTCCCCGATATCATCTCCATCTATCCCGGACTGTTCCCCGATATCATCTCCATCTATCCCGGACTGTTCCCCGATATCATCTCCATCTATCCCGGACTGTTCCCCGATATCATCTCCATCTATCCCGGACTGTTCCCCGATATCATCTCCATCTATCCCGGACTGTTCCCCGATATCATCTCCATCTATCCCGGACTGTTCCCCGATATCATCTCCATCTATCTCGGACTGTTCCCTGATATCATCTCCATCTATCCCGGACTGTTCCCCGGATATCATCTCCATCTATCCCGGACTGTTCCCCGATATCATCTCCATCTATCCCGGACTGTTCTCTGATATCATCTCCATCTATCCCGGACTGTTCTCTGATATCATCTCCATCTATCCCGGACTGTTCTCTGATATCATCTCCATCTATCCCGGACTGTTCCCCGATATCATCTCCATCTATCCCGGACTGTTCCCCGATATCATCTCCATCTATCCCGGACTGTTCCCCGATATCATCTCCATCTATCCCGGACTGTTCCCCGATATCATCTCCATCTATCCCGGACTGTTCCCCGATATCATCTCCATCTATCCCGGACTGTTCCCCGATATCATCTCCATCTATCCCGGACTGTTCCCCGATATCATCTCCATCTATCCCGGACTGTTCCCCGATATCATCTCCATCTATCCCGGACTGTTCCCCGATATCATCTCCATCTATCCCGGACTGTTCCCCGATATCATCTCCATCTATCTCGGACTGTTCCCTGATATCATCTCCATCTATCCCGGACTGTTCCCCGGATATCATCTCCATCTATCCCGGACTGTTCCCCGATATCATCTCCATCTATCCCGGACTGTTCTCTGATATCATCTCCATCTATCCCGGACTGTTCTCTGATATCATCTCCATCTATCCCGGACTGTTCTCTGATATCATCTCCATCTATCCCGGACTGTTCCCCGATATCATCTCCATCTATCCCGGACTGTTCCCCGATATCATCTCCATCTATCCCGGACTGTTCCCCGATATCATCTCCATCTATCCCGGACTGTTCCCCGATATCATCTCCATCTATCCCGGACTGTTCTCTGATATCATCTCCATCTATCCCGGACTGTTCTCTGATATCATCTCCATCTATCCCGGACTGTTCCCTGATATCATCTCCATCTATCCCGGACTGTTCCCCGATATCATCTCCATCTATCCCGGACTGTTCCCCGATATCATCTCCATCTATCCCGGACTGTTCCCCGATATCATCTCCATCTATCCCGGACTGTTCTCTGATATCATCTCCATCTATCCCGGACTGTTCTCTGATATCATCTCCATCTATCCCGGACTGTTCCCTGATATCATCTCCATCTATCCCGGACTGTTCCCCGATATCATCTCCATCTATCCCGCACTGTTCTCTGATATCATCTCCATCTATCCCGCACTGTTCCCCGATATCATCTCCATCTGTCCCGGACTGTTCCCTGATATCATCTCCATCTATCCCGGACTGTTCCCCGATATCATCTCCATCTATCCCGGACTGTTCCCCGATATCATCTCCATCTATCTCGGACTGTTCCCTGATATCATCTCCATCTATCCCGGACTGTTCCCCGGATATCATCTCCATCTATCCCGGACTGTTCCCCGATATCATCTCCATCTATCCCGGACTGTTCTCTGATATCATCTCCATCTATCCCGGACTGTTCCCTGATATCATCTCCATCTATCCCGGACTGTTCCCCGGATATCATCTCCATCTATCCCGGACTGTTCCCCGATATCATCTCCATCTATCCCGGACTGTTCTCTGATATCATCTCCATCTATCCCGGACTGTTCCCCGATATCATCTCCATCTATCCCGGACTGTTCCCCGATATCATCTCCATCTATCCCGGACTGTTCCCCGATATCATCTCCATCTATCCCGGACTGTTCCCCGATATCATCTCCATCTATCCCGGACTGTTCCCCGATATCATCTCCATCTATCCCGGACTGTTCTCTGATATCATCTCCATCTATCCCGGACTGTTCCCTGATATCATCTCCATCTATCCCGGACTGTTCTCTGATATCATCTCCATCTATCCCGGACTGTTCTCTGATATCATCTCCATCTGTCCCGGACTGTTCTCTGATATCATCTCCATCTATCCCGGACTGTTCCCCGATATCATCTCCATCTATCCCGGACTGTTCCCCGATATCATCTCCATCTATCCCGGACTGTTCCCCGATATCATCTCCATCTATCCCGGACTGTTCCCCGATATCATCTCCATCTATCCCGGACTGTTCCCCGATATCATCTCCATCTATCCCGGACTGTTCCCCGATATCATCTCCATCTATCCCGGACTGTTCCCTGATATCATCTCCATCTATCCCGGACTGTTCCCTGATATCATCTCCATCTATCCCGGACTGTTCCCCGATATCATCTCCATCTATCCCGGACTGTTCCCCGATATCATCTCCATCTATCCCGGACTGTTCCCCGATATCATCTCCATCTATCCCGGACTGTTCCCTGATATCATCTCCATCTATCCCGGACTGTTCCCTGATATCATCTCCATCTATCCCGGACTGTTCCCTGATATCATCTCCATCTATCCCGGACTGTTCCCTGATATCATCTCCATCTATCCCGGACTGTTCCCTGATATCATCTCCATCTATCCCGGACTGTTCCCTGATATCATCTCCATCTATCCCGGACTGTTCCCTGATATCATCTCCATCTATCCCGGACTGTTCCCTGATATCATCTCCATCTATCCCGGACTGTTCCCTGATATCATCTCCATCTATCCCGGACTGTTCTCTGATATCATCTCCATCTATCCCGGACTGTTCCCTGATATCATCTCCATCTATCCCGGACTGTTCTCTGATATCATCTCCATCTATCCCGGACTGTTCCCTGATATCATCTCCATCTATCCCGGACTGTTCCCTGATATCATCTCCATCTATCCCGGACTGTTCCCTGATATCATCTCCATCTATCCCGGACTGTTCCCTGATATCATCTCCATCTATCCCGGACTGTTCTCTGATATCATCTCCATCTATCCCGGACTGTTCCCCGATATCATCTCCATCTATCCCGGACTGTTCTCTGATATCATCTCCATCTATCCCGGACTGTTCCCTGATATCATCTCCATCTATCCCGGACTGTTCTCTGATATCATCTCCATCTATCCCGGACTGTTCCCTGATATCATCTCCATCTATCCCGGACTGTTCTCTGATATCATCTCCATCTATCCCGGACTGTTCCCTGATATCATCTCCATCTATCCCGGACTGTTCCCTGATATCATCTCCATCTATCCCGGACTGTTCTCTGATATCATCTCCATCTATCCCGGACTGTTCTCTGATATCATCTCCATCTATCCCGGACTGTTCCCTGATATCATCTCCATCTATCCCGGACTGTTCCCTGATATCATCTCCATCTATCCCGGACTGTTCTCTGATATCATCTCCATCTATCCCGGACTGTTCCCTGATATCATCTCCATCTATCCCGGACTGTTCTCTGATATCATCTCCATCTATCCCGGACTGTTCCCTGATATCATCTCCATCTATCCCGGACTGTTCCCTGATATCATCTCCATCTATCCCGGACTGTTCCCTGATATCATCTCCATCTATCCCGGACTGTTCCCTGATATCATCTCCATCTATCCCGGACTGTTCCCTGATATCATCTCCAACTATCCCGGACTGTTCCCTGATATCATCTCCATCTATCCCGGACTGTTCCCTGATATCATCTCCATCTATCCCGGACTGTTCCCCGATATCATCTCCATCTATCCCGGACTGTTCCCCGATATCATCTCCATCTATCCCGGACTGTTCCCTGATATCATCTCCATCTATCCCGGACTGTTCTCTGATATCATCTCCATCTATCCCGGACTGTTCCCTGATATCATCTCCATCTATCCCGGACTGTTCCCTGATATCATCTCCAACTATCCCGGACTGTTCCCTGATATCATCTCCATCTATCCCGGACTGTTCCCTGATATCATCTCCATCTATCCCGGACTGTTCCCTGATATCATCTCCAACTATCCCGGACTGTTCCCTGATATCATCTCCATCTATCCCGGACTGTTCCCTGATATCATCTCCATCTATCCCGGACTGTTCTCTGATATCATCTCCATCTATCCCGGACTGTTCCCCGATATCATCTCCATCTATCCCGGACTGTTCCCTGATATCATCTCCATCTATCCCGGACTGTTCTCTGATATCATCTCCATCTATCCCGGACTGTTCCCTGATATCATCTCCATCTATCCCGGACTGTTCCCTGATATCATCTCCATCTATCCCGGACTGTTCCCCGATTTATCATATATTGCAGTGGTTGCTATACTCGGGTTTGGGATGGGGTGTGACAGTTGCTGTATATGGGGGAGCAGCCCATGTTGGGGTATTGAGGGGCTGCTGTATGATTGGTGCTGTGCAGTGATGGGTGCTGTGCTCTCCCCTCAGGGTGCTGTGCAGTGATGGGTGCTATATAATGGGTGCTGTGCAGTGATGGGTGCTATATAATGGGTGCTGTGCAGTGATGGGTGCTATATAATGGGTGCTGTGCAGTGATGGGTGCTATATAATGGGTGCTGTGCAGTGATGGGTGCTATATAATGGGTGCTGTGCAGTGATGGGTGCTATATAATGGGTGTTGTGCAGTGATGGGTGCTATATAATGGGTGTTGTGCAGTGATGGGTGCTATATAATGGGTGTTGTGCAGTGATGGGTGGTATATAATGGGTGCTGTGCAGTGATGGGTGCTGTGTTCTCCCGCTGTACAGGGTGTCCGTCATGCCTCTAATAGAGGGAGTGGGGGATGAGGTTTGGATCTTCTTCGCTCTGGCTGTGTCTGTGTAGTGATGGGTGCTGTATGATGGGTGTTGTGCAGTGATGGGTGCTATATAATGGGTGCTGTGCAGTGATGGGTGCTATATGATGGGTGCTGTGCAGTAATGGGTGCTGTACAGTGATTGGTGCTATATAATGGGTGCTGTGCAGTGATGGGTGCTATATAATGGGTGCTGTGCAGTGATGGGTGCTATATAATGGGTGCTGTGCAGTGATGGGTGCTATATGATGGGTGCTGTGCAGTGATGAGTGCTATATAATGGGTGCTGTGCAGTGATGGGTGCTGTGCAGTGATGGGTGCTATATAATGGGTGCTGTGCAGTGATGGGTGCTATATAATGGGTGCTGTGCAGTGATGGGTGCTATATAATGGGTGCTGTGCAGTGATGGGTGCTGTGCAGTGATGGGTGCTATATGATGGGTGCTGTGCAGTGATGGGTGCTATATAATGGGTGCTGTGCAGTGATGGGTGCTATATAATGGGTGCTGTGCAGTGATGGGTGCTATATAATGGGTGCTGTGCAGTGATGGGTGCTATATAATGGGTGCTGTGCAGTGATGGGTGCTATATGATGGGTGCTGTGCAGTGATGGGTGCTGTGCAGTGATGGGTGCTATATAATGGGTGCTGTGCAGTGATGGGTGCTATATAATGGGTGCTGTGCAGTGATGGGTGCTATATAATGGGTGCTGTGCAGTGATGGGTGCTATATGATGGGTGCTGTGCAGTGATGGGTGCTGTGCAGTGATGGGTGCTATATAATGGGTGCTGTGCAGTGATGGGTGCTATATAATGGGTGCTGTGCAGTGATGGGTGCTATATGATGGGTGCTGTGCAGTGATGGGTGCTGTGCAGTGATGGGTGCTATATAATGGGTGCTGTGCAGTAATGGGTGCTGTGCAGTGATGGGTGCTATATAATGGGTGCTGTGCAGTGATGGGTGCTATATAATGGGTGCTGTGCAGTGATGGGTGCTATATAATGGGTGCTGTGCAGTGATGGGTGCTATATAATGGGTGCTGTGCAGTGATGGGTGCTATATGATGGGTGCTGTGCAGTGATGGGTGCTATATAATGGGTGCTGTGCAGTGATGGGTGCTGTGCAGTGATGGGTGCTATATGATGGGTGCTGTGCAGTGATGGGTGGTATATAATGGGTGCTGTGCAGTGATGGGTGCTGTGCAGTGATGGGTGCTATATAATGGGTGCTGTGCAGTGATAGGTGCTGTGCAGTGATGGGTGCTATATGATGGGTGCTGTGCAGTGATGGGTGCTATATAATGGGTGCTGTGCAGTGATGGGTGCTATATAATGGGTGCTGTGCAGTGATGGGTGCTATATAATGGGTGCTGTGCAGTGATGGGTGCTATATAATGGGTGCTGTGCAGTGATGGGTGCTATATAATGGGTGCTGTGCTCTCCCCCCGTGCAGGGTGCCCGCCATGCCTCTCATAGAGGGAGTGGGGGACGAGGTTTGGATCCTCTTCGCTCTGGTCCTTCTTCTCTCCGTCCTGCTCTTGGCCTGGATCTCCACACACACCTCATCCTCACAGGCCCCTCCCACAGAAGAGGAGGAGCCTGGCTCCCCATTGGCTGACGCTGACTCCGCCCTCACACCTGCCGCCAGTGACTGCGCTGAGGATGGAGCAACGCTGCAGGCAGCTGAGGGCCCCGCCCAGGACTGTGATGAGGGGGCGGAGCCTGTCATGAGACATCGAGGGCCTGAGGCTCCAACAGGAAGTGATGAGGGGGCGGAGCCTGTCCTGAGACATCGAGGGCCTGGGGCCCCAACAGGAAGTGATGAGGGGGCGGAGCCTGTCCTGAGACATCGAGGGCCTGGGGCCCCAACAGGAAGTGATGCTGCCCCAACAGGAAGTGATGGGGGCCCCGAAACCATCACCCTGCGCCTCAAGTTTCTGAATGACACCGAGAGGCTCTTGTCCGTCCGTCTGTCCGACACCATCATGGACATCAAGCGGTGAGTGACCTCTCCCTGATTGGCTGATCGGAGGCCCCTCCCCTTTCCCAGAGTGCTCAGTATGCTGACAGATGCCTCCATGTTAGTCCCTCCCCTTTCCCAGAGTGCTCAGTATGCTGACAGATGCCTCCATGTTAGTCCCTCCCCTTTCCCAGAGTGCTCGGTGTGCTGACAGATGCCTCCATGTTAGTCCCTCCCCTTTCCCAGAGTGCTCGGTGTGCTGACAGATGACTCCATGTTAGTCCCTCCCCTTTCCCAGAGTGCTCGGTGTGCTGACAGATGACTCCATGTTAGTCCCTCCCCTTTCCCAGAGTGCTCGGTGTGCTGACAGTTGCCTCCATGTTAGTCCCTCCCCTTTCCCAGAGTGCTCGGTGTGCTGACAGATGACTCCATGTTAGTCCCTCCCCTTTCCCAGAGTGCTCGGTGTGCTGACAGATGCCTCCATGTTAGTCCCTCCCCTTTCCCAGAGTGCTCGGTGTGCTGACAGATGACTCCATGTTAGTCCCTCCCCTTTCCCAGAGTGCTCGGTGTGCTGACAGATGCCTCCATGTTAGTCCCTCCCCTTTCCCAGAGTGCTCGGTGTGCTGACAGATGCCTCCATGTTAGTCCCTCCCCTTTCCCAGAGTGCTCGGTGTGCTGACAGATGCCTCCATGTTAGTCCCTCCCCTTTCCCAGAGTGCTCGGTGTGCTGACAGATGCCTCCATGTTAGTCCCTCCCCTTTTTCTTCCAATCCATTCCAGGCCGTCCCTTAATCATTACACCTGGTAATTCCTGCCTGTAGGGCGTGACTGCAAGATGAAAAAAAGCTGCGACTCCTCCCGACCCCATAAGTAGCATCTGCCTCTAATCAAAGAGCAGTTCATTTCTTGCAGTTGATGTAGACTGTGAAGATGGCTTGAATTTCTCTCTCTCAGGGATTAGGTATTGGCAGCAAGCGGGGATACAACCTGTCAGCTTCCTGCACGACCCTATTCCCAGGATTCCTCTGACCCATCTGATGCCTGAAGGTGAGGTGAAGCGCCGGGGGCTGGGGAGCTTTCTGAGTGTTACACTCTCAGGGCTGCAGGCTTCATTAACAAGCAAGTCAGCTGCAGGTTTGTTTCTTCCGATCCATTCCAGGCCGTCCTTTATTCTTTACTTCTCCACCCCGAGGGACGTGGACTGCAAGATCAAAGGTGTGGCTCCTCCCGGCCCCCTATAATAGCAGCTGTCTCTTAAGCAAGCCCAGTCTACTTCTTGCAGTTGATCTGTGAAGGTCGCTGATTCTCTCTCAGGGATTTAGCAGCAAAGCGAGGGATACACCCTGTGACAGACTCTATGCCTTTTGGATTTTAAAGGCCCTGTTTCTGCCCTTGGACTTTTGCATAGACCCATTACTTTCAGTTTCTTGAGCATGTCACAGACAATGTCATTGTGCTATTGATTACGTTACAGACTGTCATTGTATTGATGATTGTGTTACAGACTGCTATTGTTCTACTGATTGTGTTACCGGCAGAGTTGAGGGATTGTGTGGCCTGCTCCCATTGGTCTGTGCGTTTGTCATGCAGTCCTCCATCAGGTCCACGGGGGAGGTCCCCTTGCATGGAGACTTGCATATAAGGCACAGTGTGGCACTAATAAAGTTCAGTTCATCTTCACCCTCAATACTGAGTTCTGTCTCTTATTGGGGGAAACGCTATATTACAGTTCACTAGCCCTTGTAAGGGCTGTTCCTGGTTCCTCACGGACGACTCTGGAATTCCAGCAGCACCTCTTACGATTGGGAAAAGGACGTCTCTGGCGGGGAAGCCCTCCGGCGATAAAGGTTATCGCTACACACCCTGTCGGCTTGCTGCACGACCTTATTCCCACAGATTCCTTTGACCCAATTCTATGCCGGCCTTTCTTGGGAACTACAGAATGTGTTCCCTTAATAGCGACCACGAAAAACCCACAGAGTTTAAAGACTCAGAAGGAGAGCCTGCCGCGGGCTTGCGGGAGGGCGGTGGGGTCCGGTGCGCGCTAGCACCGATTGTGGCTTTCTTTATCCTGCCGTCGCGAGCGCACTGCGCTACGGCGGGAGACGTTTGGGGATCCGGGCCTTTGCTGACGTCGGCGCCATTGCTCGTGTGGGCGCCGGCGTCTCGCGCCT
Source organism: Gastrophryne carolinensis (assembly GCA_027917425.1). Lineage (NCBI taxonomy): Eukaryota > Metazoa > Chordata > Amphibia > Anura > Microhylidae > Gastrophryne > Gastrophryne carolinensis. Next base: position 215,983 of record JAQIHN010000051.1, on the reverse strand, counting down.
GTTAGCAGGGGACGGGGCCGCGAGATGATGCTTTTCGCGTCATCCCCCTGCGGCCCGCCCCTCGAGGATCTTCGTCGGTGCCATTTTGAGGGTTCCACGCTGCTGCTGCTGCTGGGGCTCTCTCCACCTGCCTGGTCCCTCTCCCGTCGTCGATCGGGGATCTTCTTGCAGTCTTCCGGCTCCTGCGCGTGCTCCGGTGCTACTAAGTTGGTCCGTGAGTTGATCCCACGGGAGTTTTTTATTGGGTGCATGTGTTGTGGGATGCTCATGATTGTCTTGCTTATGTCTTGCAGACGGTATAAGAACTTGTGGTTTCTTCCGGTCCAATCTCCCGCCCCCCTGCCACCTTTCCCGGCGCTGTGGGGCATCCCTTAGTGGCATCCCGGGTGGGCGTTTTTAGCCATTATTCCTGGTGGGCTTACTGTGCAGTTTGATAATCAAGATATGGAGGCTTCTGGGGTTAGAGAGCTTGGGGTCCCTTCGGGGCAATCCCTGCTATGTGTCATGTGCGGGGCATCCCCTTTGAGTGGTGGCGGCACGGTTTGTGTGCCGTGCGCCCAAAGTATTATTGCGGATCAGGCTGGGCCGAGCCTTTCTCTTCCCAGTCCTGTTTTCCCTACGGCTTCTCCTTCCCCTCCGTGCCTGCATTTAGCCCCCAGTGAGGGGGATACTAGCAGGGGGTCGCAATCAGATCTGGAGCTACGCGTGGCAAGCATTGAGCGACAGTTGGCCCTACCGGCGGCAGGCAAGGCCTCTGGCAAGAAGCGGCACCTAGACGCCGTGCTGTCCCTATTTGCCAAGGAGGATGGGGACCTTAATGTGTATGGCAGCTGTGACTCCCCGGAGGAGGAGGAGCTTTTCCGTGACTCAGACTCCTCTGGGGATCGCCAGGACAGTTACGATAGTGACCTAGGGTCCTCCTCTGATGAGGATACTTGGCTCCCGGATGATACCAATAGCCTTTTGTCGGCGATTTTCGACACATTAAACATCGCCCCCCCCCCAAGGCGGCGAAAGAAGCAGGGTGAGCTTTTCCGCCCTGGCAAGCAACGTTTGGAGTTCCCTGAAGGAGTGGGAACGTCCTAACAGATTACCCTAGGTGCCCAAGGGCTTGGACAGAAGGTATCCTTTTTCGGGTGATTTGTTTAAGCGTTGGTCGTGCCCTCCTGAAGTGGACGCTCCAGTCCTGGGGCTGTCTAACACTTCGGTCATGCCGTCCCCTGACACTACTAAACTGCGTGATAGTGCGGACTGGCGTATGGATCAGTTGGCTTGTCATGCCTTTACCTTTGTGGGGGTCAGTTTGCGCCCGGTCTTCGCCACGGTCATTGTGGCTATCGCCATTAAAAAGAAGGTCAGACGTCTTGCTGAGGCTGCCCGGTCTGGTAAGAATAGGGAGGATTATAGGGACCTCTTGCTTTGCTCTGATTTTATAGCCTTTGTGCTGTCTGCCATGGATGATGCCGTCCGGCTGGGCGGTAGGGCCTAGGCCCTATTTGTGGCTATGCGTCGGTCTGTTTGGTTGCGTCAGTGGGCTGCTGACACTGCCGCTAAGAAGTCTCTCACTGGGCTTCCCTTCACAGGTCTCCGTTTTTTTGGTGAGCGTCTGGATCCTCTGACCAAGGATGGTAGGCTCCCCCAGCATAGGAAGTAGGCTCTGCCCTTTCGGGGCTCCTCCTCCTTTCATCCTTCAAGGGGAGGTCGTGGCCCACCTAGTGCACAGCACGGCCTGTTTCATGTAGTTCTTACATCTGGGTAGTCCGCCACAAGGTGGCGCAGTGTGCTGCAAAAGAGTTGTGGCTCCTCCCGGTACCATATAAAAACCGGAATCACCCATAGACCTCCAGTGTTTTCTCTGCCATAGGCTTTATGGTGAGCCTACTGGGGATGCCGAGTTCCTGTTCTAGATTTTGAGGTGGTGAGTGTTTTGGGGACTATGTGCCTTGTTTCTGGTGTTTTGGGTCCTCCCCCTGTCCCTGGCCGGGCTCTCGCCGCTGCCTGCTCGCTCTCCTCCCCCCCAACCGACGTGTGTTTGGGGGGGGGGGCGGGTGGTAGCAGCGAGTGTTTTTAGCTGTTTTTAAAAGTTTTTTGCCGCCGTCGCCACTTTGTACTCCGCGGCGAGCGGCGCTATAACTGTGAGTCATTTTTTGCTGTGTTGTGATGACGCCCGCGCGGTCACGTTTTCTCGCTCTTCGGGGGGGCGGAGGATGACGCGTATTGCGTCGTCCTCCCGCGGCCCGCCCCTCAAGGTTCCTCTGCCGGCACCATTTTGATTCTGCTGCGTGTCTGGGCCCCTCTTCCTTCCTGAGCTGCGGTGGTGATCTCTGCTTGTGTCGCTTCCTCTGGTGGTCTGACGGCTGGCGATCCTTGGCCTGCTTGGTCCGTGAGTCCCCCTTGGGGGTTTTGTTTCCTGGGGACATGGGTTGCGGGATGCTTATGTGTTTTTACTTATGTCTTTCAGGCGGGACACCAGTGGGTTGTGGTTTCTCCCGGTACTGCTCCTTATCCTCCCTCATCTCCCCTATACTGGCTTCTGGGGGCATCCCTTGGGGGCGGGCATCCTGGGTGGCTTTTTATTAGCCCTTAGCCTGTGCTGGCCTATTGCGCCTGTGTTAATCACCATATAGAGGCTTCTGGGGATAGCGTGCTCGGGGGTCCTTCGAGGCAATCCTGGCTGTGTGCCATGTGTGGGGTATCCCCTGTGAGTAACAGTGTCACGGTGTGCGCGCCGTGCGCCCAGGGTATTGTTACGGCCCAGGCTGGGCTGCCCGCTTCTCTTTCCCGAGTTCTGCGCCCCCTTTGGCATCGCCTACCCCCCCGCGCCTGCATTTAGCCCCCAGTGAGGGGGATTGTAGTGGGGGGTCACAGTCTGATCTGGCACTGCGTGTGGCCAGCATTGAACGGCAGCTTGCCAGGCCTGTTCTACGTAAGGCCTCTGGCAAGAAGCGACACCTGGCTCCCACGCCCTCCCTCTTTACTGAGGCGTTTGAGGAAATTGATGCTTTTGGTGACCGTTACTCCCTAGAGGAGGGGGAACTTTTCTCGGGCTCTGACTCCTCTGGGGACCAGCAGGTGGGCTGCGACAGTGACACTGGGTCTGAGTCTGAGGATTCCTGGTTCCCCGATGACACTGATAGACTATTGTCTGACATTTTTGAAATCTTGCACATTGTCCCCCCTGAGGTGGCAAAGAGAAAGCAGAGTGAGCTATTTCGTCCTGATAAGCAGCGTCTGGAGTTCCCTGAGCAGAGCCATTTCACTAATATGGTGCTTGTAGCGATAACCCTTATCGCCGGAGGGCTTCACCGCCCGAGACGTCCTTTTCCCAATCGTAAGAGGTGCTGCTGGAATTCCAGAGTCGTCCGTGAGGAAACAGGAACAGCCCTTACAAGGGCTAGTGAATTGTAATATAGCGTTTCCCCCAATAAGAGACAGAACTTCAGTATTGAGGGTGAAGGTGAAGTGTCTTTATTAGTGCCACTCTAGGCCTTATATACACAAGTCTCCTATTGCATGACACACACACCGACCAATAGCAGCAGGGCACACAATCCCTCAACTCTGCCGGTGACGCAATCAGCAATACAATAGAGACGTCTGTAATACACTCAATCCGAACAATGCCATTGTCTGTGACGTAATCAATTAACACAATGGCAGTTTATAATACAATCCAAACTACAATGACATTGCCTGTAACAGTATCAAAATACAATGACATTGTCTGGAACCTAATTAAGAAAAGGCCAGTGAATGACCCGGTGGGCAACTGAATAGTGATGACATCCAAAAGACAGAGCCTCTGTCACAGTGCTCTGTAAGTCGTGCACCGGTAGGTCTCTCAAGGTACAGCAAAGCCACAGACAAGAAAGCGACAATGACACCAGCTTATGCAAAACACGTTTACTAAAACAGGCTTCTGAAAATACTTCAAATATATGCAGCAAACAGTGAAATAATAACAACAGTTTCCCTACCCCAAAGCTGACCCAAACTGCGTAGCAGGCACTGTTCCAGAGGGATGCACTGAGTAAAACTGCAGACAGCTCAGTGCACAAAAGCCAATGTCTCCTGTAGCAAAGTTCCTGTGTAATCCGGAATCCAGAATCCAACAGCAAAGCAAAGCAAAGTCTTGGCCTGTGTAAAGTCTCTCTATCTAACTAACTAGCTAACAGGCAGTCTATAGCACGTGCATGTATTAATTAAAGTACTGACCCGGGCCTTTGGTAAACTCCAGCTGAACAGATCTCCTTCACAAAACGACCGGATGCACCACGCAGCTCTCAGGATTCTTTCAGGCAAAAATCCACAGCCTCTGATTCAGATCCAGTTGTCAGTCTTTCTTTATCTGTTGCACGCCAGGCCACCACTTGCTCACATGGCCTTTTTCTCTCTTTCAAGATGGTGCCCAGTCTCCTTCCTCCTTGCTCTAGCACACACAGCACATGTCATCTCCTGCTCCTTAAGATCAACAAGTCTCTGCAGAGAATTAACTGTGTGAACAGGGGAACCAGTGGCCCCTTGTGGCCAAACAACAGGACGGCAGTTTTTATAGAATAGTCCTGGTTTCACCCTCTTACATGCCACCCCACTAGAGGTTGTCGTCCTCGGCAACCCTCCCCAAACAAACTCCTCCTGAGCATAGCGTTGCGGGGGCACACCAGCATTGGATCTCGTTGACCTTCTCAGCACAATGGTTTCAGGGGTATCTGGTGCATTAGGCAGCTCTGCCAAGGGAGGGGCCACCACTCTGTCAGCATTCTCGCGGGGTGGCAGACCCAATCCCCCTGGGGCAACAGCGGGTATCTGGGCAGGGGCGACCCACCAATCTTCCTCATCGGCTGAGAGGCTCTCCTCTGTTCTGGGAGCGTGAGGGGGCATCTCTTCCTCATGCACCGGCTCAAAGTTACATTGTCTTAGCATGTTACGGTGCAAGTTTCGTGAGGGTCCCCCAGTCCCCACTGGTTCTACCTCATAGACGGGAATGTCAGGGTCCACTCTCCTTTTCACCATATATGGAACCGCCTCCCACCGCCCATCCAACTTCCCAGATGGTCGCTTAGCTCGGACCATCACTCTATCACCCGGGGAATAACTATCTCTCTGCACAGGTCCTGGGGCAGGGTGCACCACTTGTTCCAGGCGTTCCCCTACAACTTTGTGGATCGCTCTTAGACGGCGGCGGTGTTCTTGCATCCATGCAGTAGCACTTCTCGGTTGTGGTTCCTTTGGGTCAGGCATGTGGAGATCTTCCACCTCTCGTCCGGCTCTTCCAAACATGAGCATATGGGGGGAGTAGCCAGTGGTATTGTGTACCCTATTGTTATAGGCCCACATCAGTTCAGGTAGATATTCGGGCCACCTAGCCTTTTGTCCATTCTCCAATGTCCGTAACATCTGAATCAAAGTCCTATTAAAGCGCTCACAGGCCCCATTCCCTTGGGGATGGTACGGAGTGGTGCGGGATCGTTCAATCCCATACAATTGATACAGTTCATTCATCATATTTCCTTGAAAACATGCTCCTTGATCTGAATGTATTCTCTGGGGGCACCCAAAGACTTGGATAAAGTGTTTGCAGACAGCCTCTGCAGCTGACTCAGCCGTCTGGTCTCTGGTGGGTACAGCCACCGCATACTTGGTGAAATGGTCGGTCATTACCAGACAATACGAGTGTCCTGAGGCAGAGTACCCAATCTGCACATAGTCAATCATAAGCAGTTCCAACGGGGCTGAAGTCTTGATTGTCTGGACGGGGGCCCGCTGTTCGGTGCTTTTACTCAGTCCACAAGATCGACACTTAAGACAGGCTTCGGCCACCATGTCGGCCAGATCTGGACAATACACAAATCGTTGGAGCCACTTAAACGTTTTCTCGCTTCCAAAATGAGCACCCCTCTCGTGGGCTTCCCGCGCAGCCTCTGGGCCCAATGACATAGGGATTACAATCTGTTGCCGATGCTGCAGCTCTGTCTGTAGGTATATGGTCCGACACAGGAGGCCCTGGGTAACAGTCAGCTTATCCCACTGTCTCAGCAACTTTTGGCCCTCTGGAGTCAAACGGGCCCTTTCTTCCACTCTCCACAGATCAGGACAGCTGTTCTGGACTCTCTCCCAGTCGGTCAATGTCTTCCCCAACACCATGGGCATTCCGGACGCCACCCCACTTGCATGTGCCACGTCCTGGAGCACGGGTAATCGACCAAGGTCAGGAGTTTCAATGTCCTCTAACGCCTCATCACCCCTCTGCGGCGGTGCCCCCACGGGGACTCGGGAAAGTGCATCGGCATTGCTGTTCTCTTTACCAGACCGGAACTTGATGCGATACTTAAATTTAGAAAGGCGAGCCAACCACCTCTGCTCCAGGGCACCGAGCTTGGCATTCTCCAGATGAGCTAGGGGGTTGTTGTCTGTCATCACGGTCACTTCCGCGCCTGTCAGGTATTCTGCAAACTTTTCAGTCATGGCCCACACCAGAGCCAACAGTTCCAGCTTGAAGGAGCTATAGTTGTCGGGGTTGCGCTCGGATTCCCTCAGAGACCGGCTCCCATAGGCAATGACTCTCTCGCGCCCATCCTGGACTTGGGATAGCACAGCTCCCAACCCATGCAGACTCCCATCAGTGTACAGCAGGAATGGTCTATCAAACTGCGCGTAAGCCAGGATCGGGGCACTGGTTAGCGACTCCTTCACTGCCTCAAAGGCCTCTTGCTGCCGGGGCCCCCAACCAATGGGGCGATTTTTCGGACCTCCTGCGGTGCCTCTCAGTAACTCGTTCAATGGGCCCACCAACTGAGCAAACTTGGGTATAAATCTCCTGTAGTAACTGGCCAGCCCCACGAATGCCCGTACTTCTCGTAATGTCACCGGCCGGGGCCACTGCTGGACGGCTTCCACCTTGCTGGGGGCGGGTTTTACACCCTCGGAGGTGACCACATGTCCCAAGTACTCTATCTGCTGTCGAAACAATTGGCACTTCTTGGGCTTAATCTTGAGCCCATGATCTCGCAGTCGCCCAAGGACCTGTTGCAGCTTCTGAAGATGGTCCTCGAAGGAAGCTCCAAACACCACTATGTCGTCCAAGTATATCAACACTGACTCGAAGTTGAGGTCCCCCAGACAGTGCTCCATTAACCGCTGAAATGTCCCTGGGGCATTGGTGAGGCCGAATGGCATTCGGTTAAATTCGTAAAGTCCCATGGGTAAAATGAAAGCCGTCTTTGCTTTGTCTTTCTGGGCTACCGGTACTTGCCAATATCCGCTGGCCAGGTCAAGGGTCGAGAAGAATTTCGCCTGGCCCAGGGCTGACAATGACTCTTCAATCCGCGGGAGAGGATATGCATCCCGGACGGTCTGGGCATTCAACTTCCGATAGTCCACGCAGAACCGGAGACTCCCATCTTTCTTCCGCACCAAGACTACTGGGGCAGCCCACGGACTCTGACTCTCTTGAATCACCCGATTTTCCAGCATGCTGGCTACCATGTCCTTCACCTCTTGGTACATTTTGGGAGGGATTTGTCGGTAACGTTCTCTAATCGGTGCAGCATCGCCCGTGGGGATTTCGTGTTCAATAGCAGAAGCACACCCAAAGTCCTCGTCATGTCTTGAGAACGCCTCCTGAAATTCCCACAGAGTATCTTCCAGCAACTTCTGTTGTCCTGGGGTCAGGGTCTTACAGTCCACTCCCAACTGGGCCATGATCACTCTCCCATTCCACTTCTCTGTCGGGATCTCCTTCTGCTGGACTTCCACAGCATAAGTCCAGGCCGACCTTCTATCAGGCTGTAACGTGAAGTGGCTCTTTCGGGGTATACCCCCTTCGGACACATAAACGTCTGCCAGGACAGCATTGCCAGGAACGGTTAGCTCACAGTCTTCAACGTTCAAGCAACGTACCGGTACACACCCATTTGTCACAATGGCAAGGGCCCGAGCTATCAATGGGCGAGCCTGGGGTTCCTCTTGCTGGGCTGGCTCAATCAGGACCTCCAATCCATTAAGTCGTCGCCCAGCCCCCACCGGCAGCATCAATACTCGTTCTTGTCGCGGTGGGATCTTTACCGGGGTCCCCCCTGGCACCTTCGCTCTTCCGACAGGCCGACCAGAGAGGTTACTCTTTTGCAGACTACAGCTTCTCACCATCTGTTGAAGAACCTTCTGAGTTGGCCGGTGAGTGGTGGCCCGTTGCCAATACTTTGGACCTTCTCTGGCATAGAGTTGATGGTCTAGGTCTCTCAGCACATTCATACCCAGCGTCACGTCCATCCCGCTCCGAGAAGAGTGGTCCACCAGCACGACCCCCTTCTTGCCCACATCTTGCCCAAGCACTCGGACCCGCATCCAGACTATCCCTCGGACATCCATCTCCTTATTGTCGGCAGCCGTCAACCTGATGACACTCCCATCTTCCGGCTCCATCATATGTCCAAAGTGTCTTTCAAAGAACTGTAAGGGCATAAGGGTGCACTCTGATCCTGTATCAACCAGGCAGCGTACCTTCTGACCTTCCAACTCGGCTTCCATGACGGGGCTGCTGGCATACAAGTCATGATCCTTTCGCACAGGGCTTAGCTGTTGACATACCGCCGCAGGGCGCCCAGTTACTGCGGCGGTCGGCAGTTTAACGGTTGCTCAGATTCCATCCGTTCGGGGCATTCTCGGGCTATATGGCCGTACTGCCGACAACCCCAACAGAGGGGGCTTCTTCTGACAGGTCCCCGCACCTGACTTCTCATGTGTGGGGTGGTGTGGCGTGCTGGAGTCACTTCTGGGGGTTGGGAAGATTCTGTCTTCATCTGGGACACCTCCAACCGCAGTTCCCTTAATTCAGCTCGCAGGGCCTGGACCACTGTCTTTAGGGACTCGGATTCCTCAGATCCCGGGTGTTTCTTCATAGCATGAGAGCTGCTCACAACCCTCGCCTCCACAGGAACATGCTCCTCCTCCCTTTCCATGGCAGCTTGGTAGATACTATAAAATGACATGTCGGGTGCCACCCGGGTCATCTCTCGCAGCTTATCCTGCAGGAACTTGTTGGAGAGCCCCACTATGAACTGATCTCTCAGCAGTCGGTCCACTTCCCGGAAGGCTCCCATGCCACCTGGGTCTCGCCGCTGTATCTCATTGAGCATTTCTTGGAGGGCATTGGAATACTGCATAAGAGTCTCATCTTCCTGCTGTGGGCGGTTAAAGAAGTGGCTCCTTAGCTGTACAACTTTAGCATGGCCCCCATGAGCTATCTCCAGAAGGGACAATATTTTCTCTAGGGTGTCTCTCTCAGATTCGGGCCTTACCATCACTGTCCGCCTGAAATCACCCTCTAGCGTTCCCAGTGCAACCTCTGCCTGCAGTTCGGGGGTCAGGTTACACATTCTGGCAGCACTCCGCACCCTCTCAGTCCAATCTTGCAAAGTCATGCTTTTCCCATCAAATTTTGGCAGATAGCGCAACAGCGCCCCCACCGGGATGTATGCTATTGGGGGGGACATGGTGCTACAGCCCGGCTGACCTTGGGCCGGCATACCCTGAGCTGGGTCCTGCTCCGGTGCCACTGGCGCCGGGGGAAGGTCTCCCGCCGCGTTCCCGTCCATAACGAATGCTGTACCCTGCCAGCTACGCCAAAATGTAAGTCGTGCACCGGTAGGTCTCTCAAGGTACAGCAAAGCCACAGACAAGAAAGCGACAATGACACCAGCTTATGCAAAACACGTTTACTAAAACAGGCTTCTGAAAATACTTCAAATATATGCAGCAAACAGTGAAATAATAACAACAGTTTCCCTACCCCAAAGCTGACCCAAACTGCGTAGCAGGCACTGTTCCAGAGGGATGCACTGAGTAAAACTGCAGACAGCTCAGTGCACAAAAGCCAATGTCTCCTGTAGCAAAGTTCCTGTGTAATCCGGAATCCAGAATCCAACAGCAAAGCAAAGCAAAGTCTTGGCCTGTGTAAAGTCTCTCTATCTAACTAACTAGCTAACAGGCAGTCTATAGCACGTGCATGTATTAATTAAAGTACTGACCCGGGCCTTTGGTAAACTCCAGCTGAACAGATCTCCTTCACAAAACGACCGGATGCACCACGCAGCTCTCAGGATTCTTTCAGGCAAAAATCCACAGCCTCTGATTCAGATCCAGTTGTCAGTCTTTCTTTATCTGTTGCACGCCAGGCCACCACTTGCTCACATGGCCTTTTTCTCTCTTTCAAGATGGTGCCCAGTCTCCTTCCTCCTTGCTCTAGCACACACAGCACATGTCATCTCCTGCTCCTTAAGATCAACAAGTCTCTGCAGAGAATTAACTGTGTGAACAGGGGAACCAGTGGCCCCTTGTGGCCAAACAACAGGACGGCAGTTTTTATAGAATAGTCCTGGTTTCACCCTCTTACAGCTCAATGAGTGGGAACGTCCTAGTAGATTGCCCGCGGTGCCCAAAGGGTTGGATAAGAGGTATCCCTTTCCTGCTGACCTGGTTAAGCGATGGTCGGGTCCCCCCGAGGTGGACGCTCCCATTCTACACTGTGGGACAGCGAGGACCGGCGCATGGATTTAGCTGGCCTGCCATGATTTTACATTTCTGGGGGCTGGGCTGTGTCCGGTATGTGCCGCTGCCATTACAGCTATTGCCCTTAAGAAACCGCTCAAGCGTCTCCTTGATGGCGCTACGGCTGATAACAGGGGGGAGGATTATAGGGCCCTCTTGCTTTGCTCTGATTTTGTTGCCTTTGTCCTTACTGCCATGGATGATGCGGTACGGCTGGGTGGTAGGGCCTCTGCCCCTTTGGTGGCTATGCGCCGCTCTGTGTGGTTGCATCAGTGGGCAGCTGATGCTGCTGCTAAGAAGGCTCTCACTGGGCTCCCCTTTGCGGGGCTGCGGCTCTTTGGTGAGCGTCTGGATGTTCTAGCCAAGGATGGTAGGTTACCTTAGCGTAGGAGGCAGCCCCGGCCCTTTCGGGGGCCCTCCGCTTCCCTCCCCTCCTTTCGTGCTCCCAGTGGAGGCCGTGGCTTCCTCTTCTCGGGTAGCCGCAGAGACTCTTGTCGTGGCAGATTCCGTGGTCGTCCCGGTCTCTCATGGGGCCCCAAGCCCCCTCAGGTATGAGGAGTCGCCCTGACCCATCCGTGCGAGTTTACAGCCTGGCCGCCCCCAAGATTCCTCAGATCCCGGACGTCTCAAAACCCTCTGTCAGCTCAGGGTTTGCGTCTGTTGGAGTCAGGAGTCATTCACCTGATGCCTTCCCTGAAACGGGGTCAGGGGTTCTACTCCAATCTTTTCACGGTTCCCAAAAAGGACGGGTCTTTGAGGCCCACCCTGGACTTGAAGAGTCTCAACAAGTTTGTCAGGTTCAAGCACTTTTGCATGGAGACGCTACGCTCGGCTGTCAGTACCCTTCGCCCGGGCAACTTCATGACCACCGTGGACATCAAGGATGCCTATCTTCATGTGCCAATCTTTCCAGGTCATCAGAGATTCCTGAGGTTCGCTCTGGAGGATCAGCATTACCAGTTTGTGGCTTTACCGTTCGGTATCACCTCGGCACCTCGGGTGTTCACCAAGGTGCTTGCGGGCGTGATGGCTCTGTTGCGGAATCAGGGCATTTGCATGTTTCCTTACCTGGACGACATTCTGATTGCGGCTCAGTCTCTTCATCAGGCCGAGAAGGATACTCAGGTGGTGACCTCCACTCTCAAGTCCTTTGGCTGGGTGATCAACTTTCCCAAGTCTTCTCTGTCTCCGTCTTTGGTGAGGTCCTTTCTGGGCATGACTCTGGATACCTCTCAGGTCAAGGTATTCCTGCCTTAGCAGAAAGTGGAGGGCCTTCAGAAGCAGGCTCGGGCTCTGCTCTTGTGTCCCCATCCCTCCATCCAGCAAGGGATGCAGTTGGTGGGCCTGATGGTGTCCTGCTTCGAGGCTGTCCCCTTTGCTCAGTTTCACATGAGACCTCTTCAGTTGCACCTCTTGTCAGTTTGGGATCGGGACCCTGTGTCCCTGGATCAGGAGTTTGCTCTGTCCCCCCTGGCCAGACAGTCCCTCTCGTGGTGGCTGGACTCACGGATTGCTTTTGGATGTCCCAGCTGTGAAGAATAAAGGACGGCCTGGAATGGATTGGAAGAAAAAAACACAATTCTGTGATACTCACCTGTAGAATTGTTTTTTCTGTTAATCCATTCCAGGCCGTCCGGCCCGCCCCTTTTTTTGGGCTCATTATATCCTTGATGACTTTTTTTATGATGTTTTTTCCATTTGGCATTGTGAAATGAAAAGGAAAAGAAAAGAGGAGAATTTTTTCAAGAGAAATCACGTGGAGTTTGGTGTGAGGTAACATTGTCTCCTAGACTTGGGCCTCCCGGCCTTTCCTCTTGGTATATGATTTACTGCTTTTTAATTACTGGATTGATTAGAGGCAGATGCTACTTATGGGGGCTGGGAGGAGTCACACCTTTTTTATCTTGCAGTCCACGCCCTACGTGCAGGAATTACCCAGGTGTAATGGATTAACAGAAAAAACAATTCTACAGGTGAGTCTCACAGAATTGTGTTTTTAGCCCCTCCCCTTTCCCAGAGTGCTCGGTGTGCTGACAGATGACTCCATGTTGTGCTCCTCATCTGATTGGTTGTCTCTCTCTGATTGGCAGGTTGCACTTTCCGGGGGCGGAGTCTCGAGTCCGCCTCATATTTCAGGGGCAGCTTCTCCGCGATGACGCCCAGACCGTGGCCTCGCTTCAGCTGACCAATGGCTGCGTGCTGCATTGTCACGTGTCCCAGCAAGCCCTGCCCCCCAGACACGCCCCCACTGACCCGCCCGACGTCCCGCTGAACATTGGCAGCTTCCTGGTGCCGCTACTGCTGCTGATCCTGGCCCTGCTGTGGTGCAGCCGCTTCCTGTCCCCCCATGTGTTCACCGCCCCCGCCACCGCCTGCCTGGCCGCCATCACACTGCTGGTGACAGTTATCGCCTGGGCAACCTACCGCAGCTAGGCCCCCCCAACCCTAATGCAGGCCCCGCCCACTGCTCACACCTCCTGACCCTGCTGTGGTTCAGCCGCTTCCTGTCCCCCACCGCCTGCCTGGCCGCCATCACACTGCTGGTGACAGTTATCTCCTGCGCCACCTATCGCACATAGGCCCCGCCCACTGCAGATAGGCCCCGCCCACACCTACTGCAGATAGGGCCCGGCGACTGCTCACACTTACTGTAGATAGGCCCCGCCCACTGCTCACACCTACTGCGGATAGGCCACGCCCACACCTACTGCAGATAGGCCCCAGCCACTGCTCACACTTACTGCAGATAGGCCCCGCCCACTGATCACACCTACAGCAGATAGGCCCCGCCCACTGCTCACACCTACCGCAGATAGGCCCCGCCCACCGCTCACACCTACCGCAATTAGGCCCCACCCACTGCTCACACCTACCGCAGATAGGCCCTGCCCATTGCTCACACCTACTGCAGATAGGCCCCGTCCGCTGCTCACACCTACCACAATTAGGCCCCGCCCACTGCGCACACCTACTGCAGCTAGGCCCTGTCCGCTGCTCACACCTACCACAATTAGGCCCCGCCCACTGCTCACACCTACCACAATTAGGCCCCGTCCGCTGCTCACACCTACCACAATTAGGCCCCGCCCACTGCTCACACCTACCACAATTAGGCCAGTCCACTGCTCACACCTACCACAATTAGGCCCCGCCCACTGCTCACACCTACCGCAGATAGGCCCTGTAATCTAGTTCTTTTTTCCTTGTTATAACCAGGAATATTGTTTTGAGCCGTCCAATATAATCTCAGGTGATTCAAGGGACAAGTATTGGCCCAAACATCGATAAATGTAATTAATTAAATATTCAAAATTATCAAAAATATTAAATGTTAAAAATGCATATAAACACTTTATCTAATGAGAGGAGGGGTCACTTATACGCCCAAACTGAATAAACCTCCCGCCAAGCTCGTGGTAGGAATAAATTCCTGGGGTCACAGGTTTAGTGTATGAGAGGTGACAGAGTCCGTCACCCGAGATTTCCTTCAATTCCTTCAATTAAAATAAATAAACCCAAGCCTGGCTGGATATTTCTGGATCCCGGGTGTATAAGTGACCCCTCCCCCCTCCATCCAGCACATTTATATGGATTTTTATTATTGGGCCATTTTTTTCGCGATCAAGAAAAAGGGGGAGCACCACTGAGATTATGTGCTCACTACCACCAAGTATCAAACACAGAGAGGGGGATAGAGGACCCAAACCCTCTCCAGATACGAGCACCAAAACACTATGAACAATCATAAAAACAAGACACTGACAAATACAACAATGATTTGTACATGGACATTAGTTTCATGATGAATTTGTATATGAATATTTATTAGGCAGTGAATTGATTGGACCAATGCAGCTGTGTTTTTATTAAAGTGGACCAACACGATTTTCACTCCTGGGTTTTGGGGGTGCCCCGCTGCGTGAAACCCCCCCAGATCGCCCTAAATAACTCACCTCACCCCGCTCCTACGCGAGCGCTCGTCCAATCAAAGCGCTCAGAGCCGCTGTGGTATGGACGGACAAGCGACGGACAACCACAGCGGCTCTGAGCGCGCTGGAGGCCGCGTCTCGTGATTCCTTCTAACAGGGAGCGCGCTGGCGCCGGCCATTCACAAACGGCGCCCCGCTAGAGAGAAGCGCGAGATGCGGCCCGCACATGCGCCGTTGGAACAGGGATAAGGTAAAGTTTCTGGGCGTCCTGGGGCGTTTGATCCCGATTTCGGATGCCCCGCGGGGAGGGGTCTGAACGGCCCGGGAATCTTATAGATCCCCCCGGGTGTTGGTCCACTTTAGGTGTTGTATTTGTCAGTGTCTTGTTTTTATCATCCACTTTTTGATATGCTTATAATAAAATCATTTGGATTTTTCAGTGTTTTGATGCTCCTATCTGGAGAGGGTTTGGGTCCTCTATCCCCCTCTCTGTGTTTGCATAGTGCTCCTTTAAAGTGGACCAACACCCAGGATTTTCACTATCCTGGGTGTTGGTCCACTTCCGCGGGGCACCCTGCTGTGCGAAACCCCCTGAAAGCCCCAAAATACTTACCTCACCGCCAACGGACAAGCGACGGATAAGCTGGGGCCGCCGCCTCTCGCGCGTCCCTCTTACAGGGAGCGCGCCCGCGGCGCCCATTCACAAACAGCCGGTGCGGGTGCGCGCCCTGCTAGAGGGACGCGCAGGAGGCGGCGACGGCAGAGAAGTTAAGGTTTGTGGGCGTCCGGGGGGGTTTTACACAGCGGGGCATCCCGATTTCGGATGCCCTGCGGGGAGGGAGCTGATCGGCCCGGGAATCTTATAGATTCCCATGGGTGTTGGTCCACTTTAAGATAGAGCCGGTTCCATAACAGAAAAATAATATGAGCGTCATGAATATGATGTAAGTTGCAAAGCAGAAATGTAAGCGGTGTCCATACAAAATGCACAATTCTCACTCTCTCAGGCTCATTCAACCAGGGCCTTCGTGTCTCCCGCCCAACCCCCGCTCATGTCGGCTGTGAGAGCCACAGAAAGAAGCCCCCGTCTTTCCCCCCCACTTCCTTCTTAAATGTTATTCCTTTGGTCCACCTTAATTTCTCCTCCCCCCAAGGTGGGGAGAGGGCAAGTAACACTATCCTTAGTCTAGGAAACATATGTTTTCAGTTAAAAGTCAAAAGACCGTTATCAAATAATTCCTAGGAGAAAAACCCTGACATACCATTATTTGAATATATATATATATATATATATATATAATGAATATTGATGCAATTCACCAAAATAAACCTTATGGTATATTATAGGTGTATGATTTCCCTTGTATCAGCCAGCCCTGGATCAGAATTATAAATGTCAGATAAACATCCACAGATTCCACATTCATCCAAGTTACCTATTTTTCAATAATATTAGTGATTTAATAATAATTTTTAAAAAATTGAGATCATAAACATTTTATTCCTCTGGAACCTTCTTACAGGCCTCGCCCACCAATCTCCAACACAGGTGCCACCATGTCCCCACTGCTGCTTGATGTGCGAGGGGCCCCTCTAACCATCTCCAGAATCCTCCACAGCATATGCCTGCCCCCACCCAGAATCCTCCTGTAACATATGCCCCGCCCAGAATCCAAACACCAGCATATGCCCCGCCCCTGCCCAGTATTCTCCTGTGACTAACATATGCCCGGCCCCGCCCAGAATCCAAACACCAGCATATGCCCTGCCCCTGCCCAGTATTCTCCTGTGACTAACATATGCCCAGCCCCGGCCAGAATCCAAACACCAGCATATGCCCCACCCAGTATTCTCTTGTGACTAACATAAGCCCAGCCCCGCCCAGAATCCAAACACCAGCATATGCCCCGCCCACCTACACCTGCCTGAGTCAGACCCAATCACTCTCTAGACTCTGCAGGGGCCCCGTCCCCTTACCCAGAATCCTCCAAAGACTGTGCAGAGGTTCCGCCTCCATGTTGCACTTTATGTTGCCTTAGCCCCGCCTCTTCTCTGTAGCCTATAAGGTGAGGCTTTGGGGGTGGAACCTGATGTTATTTACATGCTGTAAAATAATGAAGTGTGATTGGCTGCTCGCTGTTCTCTGTGTGTCGCTTGTGATTGGTGATTGGTCATTACCCCCCCCCCCCAGGCTGCAGCAGTGTCACAAGCTCCTCCCTCCCTATAGAAAGCCCCGCCCCTTTTCCCATAGGGCTCAAATCCTGTGACAGGGGCATGTCCAGTACCTGCAAGCTCCTGATTGGCCGCCACAGTAATGCAAGTGATTTCTCTGACACACCCACCTCCTGCTTCAGCCACACCCACCTCCTGCTTCAGCCACGCCCACCTCCTGCTGGTCTGCTGAAGCCACGCCCACCTCCTGCTGGTCTGCTGCAGCTACGCTCACCTCCTGGTCTGCTGAAGCCACGCTCACCTCCTGGTCTGCTGAAGCCACGCCCACCTCCTGCTGGTCAGCTGAAGTCACGCCCCCACCACTTGCTGGAGCAACGCCCACCTCCTGCTGGTCTGCTGGAGCCACGCCCACCTCCTGCTGGAGCCACGCCAACCTCCTGCTGGAGCCACACCCAGCTCCTGCTGGTCTGCTGCAGCCACACCCACCTCCTGCTGGTCTGCTGCAGCCACGCCCACCTCCTGCTTGAGCCACACCCACCCCTGCTGGAGCCACACCCACTCCCCTGCTGCAGCCACTCCCACCTGCTGGAGCCACGCCCATCTCCTACTGGAGCCACACCCACCTCCTGCTGGAGCCACGCCCACCCCCTGCTGCAGCCGGTTACATAACAGAAAAATAATATGAGCGTCATGAATATGATGTAAGTTGCAAAGCAGAAATGTAAGCGGTGTCCATACAAAATGCACAATTCTCACTCTCGGGCTAATTCAACCAGAGCCTTGTGTCTCTCCCGCCCAACCCCCGCTCATGTCGGCTGTGAGAGCCACAGAAAGAAGCCCCCGTCTTTCCCCCCACTTCCTTCTTGAATGTTATTCCTTTGGTCCACCTTAATGTCTCCTCCCCCAAGGGGCGGAGAGGGCAAGTAACACTATCCTTATAACTGAAAACATATGTTTCCTAGACTAAGTCAAAAGACCGTTATCAAATAATTCCTAGGAGAAAAACCCCGACATAACATTATCTGAGTGTATATATATATAATGAATATTGATGCAATTCACCAAAATACATTTTATATGTGTATGATTTCCCTTGTATCAGCCACACTGCAGCCACTCCCACCTCCTGCTGGTCTGCTGCAGCCACACCCACCTCCTGCTGGAGCCACTCGCACCTCCTGCTGGTCTGCTGCAGACAGGCTCACCTCCTGCTGGTCTGCTGCAGCCACGCCCACCTCCTGCTGGTCTGCTGCAGACAGGCTCACCTCCTGCTGGTCTGCTGCAGCCACTCCCACCCCCTGCTGGTCTGCTGCAGCCACTCCCACCTCCTGCTGGTCTGCTGCAGCCACTCCCACCTCCTGCTGGTCTGCTGCAGCCACCCCCACCCCCTGCTGGTCTGCTGCAGCCACTCCCACCTCCTGCTGGTCTGCTGCAGCCACGCCCACCTCCTGCTGGTCTGCTGCAGCCACTCCCACCTCCTGCTGGTCTGCTGCAGCCACACCCACCTCCTGCTGGAGCCACGCCCACCTCCTGCTGGTCTGCTGCAGACAGTCTCACCTCCTGCTGGTCTGCTGCAGACAGGCCCACCTCCTGCTGGTCTGCTGCAGCCACTCCCACCCCCTGCTGGTCTGCTGCAGCCACTCCCACCTCCTGCTGGTCTGCTGCAGCCACTCCCACCCCCTGCTGGTCTGCTGCAGCCACTCCCACCCCCTGCTGGTCTGCTGCAGCCACTCCCACCCCCTGCTGGTCTGCTGCAGCCACTCCCACCTCCTGCTGGTCTGCTGCAGCCACTCCCACCTCCTGCTGGTCTGCTGCAGCCACTCCCACCTCCTGCTGGTCTGCTGCAGCCACTCCCACCTCCTGCTGGTCTGCTGCAGACAGGCTCACCTCCTGCTGGTCTGCTGCAGCCACGCTCACCTCCTGCTGGTCTGCTGCAGCCACTCCCACCTCCTGCTGGTCTGCTGCAGCCACTCCCACCTCCTGCTGGTCTGCTGCAGCCACACCCACCTGCTGGAGCCACGCACACCTCCTGCTGGTCTGCTGCAGACAGGCCCACCTCCTGCTGGAGCCACTCCCACCTCCTGCTGGTCTGCTGCAGACAGGCCCACCTCCTGCTGGTCTGCTGCAGCCACGCCCACCTCCTGCTGAAGCCACGCCCACCTCCTGTTGGTCTTCTGCAGCCACTCCCACCTCCTGCTGGTCTGCTGCAGCCACTCCCACCTCCTGCTGGTCTGCTGCAGCCATGCCCACTTCCTGCCGGACTGCTGCAGCCACTCCCACCCCCTGCTGGAGCCACATCCACCCCCGGCTGGTCTGCTGCAGCCACTCCCACCTCCTGCTGGTCTGCTGCAGCCACTCCCACCTCCTGCTGGTCTGCTGCAGCCACGCCCACCTCCTGCTGGTCTGCTGCAGCCACTCCCACCTCCTGCTGGTCTGCTGCAGCCACGCCCACCTCCTGCTGGTCTGCTGCAGCCACTCCCACCTCCTGCTGGAGCCACGTCCACCCCCTGCTGATCTGCTGCAGCCACTCCCACCTCCTGCTGGAGCCACGCCCACCTCCTGCTGGTCTGCTGCAGCCACACCCACCTCCTGCTGGAGCCACGCCCACCTCCTGCTGGTCTGCTGCAGCCACACCCACCTCCTGCTGGTCTGCTGCAGCCACGCCCACCTCCTGAGACCATGCCACCCGAGGGGCCCACTGAGACCCTGCCGCCCGAGGGGCCCACTGAGACCAAGCCACCTGAGGGGCCCGCTGAGACCCTGCCGCCCGAGGGGCCCACTGAGACCAAGCCACCTGAGGGGCCCGCTGAGACCCTGTCGCCCGAGGGGCTCACTGAGACCCTGCTGCCCGAGGGCCCCGCTGAGACCGTGCCGCCGAAGTTCCCCGCTGGGACCCTGCCGCCAGAGGGGCCCGCTGAGACCTTGCCACCGGAGGGGCCCGCTAAGACCCTGCCGCCTGAGGGGCCCACTGAGACCCTGCCGCCAGAGGGGCCCCGCTGAGACCTTGCCACCGGAGGGGCCCGCTAAGACCCTGCCGCCTGAGGGGCCCACTGAGACCCTGCCACCGGAGGGGCCCGCTGAGACCTTGCCACCGGAGGGGCCCACTGAGACCCTGCCACCGGAGGGGCCCGCTAAGACCCTGCCGCCTGAGGGGCCTGCTGAGACCCTGACGCCCGAGGGGCCCGCTGTGACCCTGCCACCAGAGGGGGCCCACTGAGACCCTGCCACCCGAGGGGCCCACTGAGACCCTGACGCCCAAGGGGCTCACTGAGACCCTGCTGCCCGAGGGGCCCACTGAGACCCTGCTGCCCGAGGGGCCCACTGAGACCCTGCCACCCGAGGGGCCCACTGAGACCGAGGAGCCCACTGAGACCCTGCCACCCGAGGGGCCCACTGAGACCCTGCCGCCCAAGGGGCCCACTGAGACAGTGCCGCCCAAGGGGCCCCACTGAGACCCTGCTGCCCGAGGGGCCCACTGAGACCCTGACGCCCGAGGAGCCCACTGAGACCCTGACGCCCGAGGAGCCCACTGAGACCCTGACGCCCGAGGGGCCCGCTGAGACAGTGCCGCCCGAGGAGCCCACTGAGACCATGCCGCCCGAGGGGCCCACTGATACCATGCCGGACAAGGGCCCACTGAGACCGTGCCGCCCGAGGGGCCCACTAAGACCATACCGCCCGAGGGGCCCACATAAACCTGGGGCCGGCCCTGTGCCAGGCTGTGATAAGTGGGTGTTGGGTCACATGATGCGTATTTCACAAGTAACAAAGCCGACTCGGATAAAGTCACCAAACGGAAGCAAACAACAAAGAGTTAAAACATACAGAATTTATTAGAGTTTTCTACTTTATTACCCATCAGGCCTGAGCAGTGGGCGGAGCCATGGAAACCATTCCTCTCCGTGGCCTTCCAGTACTGCTCGCGTTGTGCCGCTGTCCTGGAAGCTAGTGGGGGAGGAGCAAAATTCAATGATTTGCATGTCTCCGCCTTCTCACTCATGATTGACAATGTAAAGAAGTGAAGCTGGTGGATGGGCGCTGCAGCCAGACGGCCTCCATATTCCTCTCTTTGCCCCAGTGAAGCTACCGCCAGGCGGCCTCCATGTTCCTCTCTTTGCCCCGGTGAAGATACCGCCAGGCGGACTCCATGTTCCTCTCTTTGCCCCGGTGAAGCTACCGCCAGACGGCCTCCATGTTCCTCTCTTTGCCCCGGTGAAGCTACGGCCAGACGGCCTCCATGTTCCTCTCTTTGCCCCGGTGAAGCTACGGCCAGACGGCCTCCATGTTCCTCTCTTTGCCCCGGTGAAGCTACCGCCAGGCGGACTCCATGTTCCTCTCTTTGCCCCGGTGAAGCTACGGCCAGGCGGACTCCATGTTCCTCTCTTTGCCCCGGTGAAGCTACCGCCAGGCGGCCTCCATGTTCCTCTCTTTGCCCCGGTGAAGCTGGTGGATGGACACAGCGGCCAGGCGGCCTCCATGTTCCTCTCTTTCCCCCGGTGAAGCTACGGCCAGGTGGCCTCCATGTTCCTCTCTTTGCCCCAGTGAAGCTACGGCCAGGTGGCCTCCATGTTCCTCTCTTTGCCCCAGTGAAGCTACCGCCAGGCGGCCTCCATGTTCCTCTCTTTGCCCCGGTGAAGCTACGGCCAGACGGCCTCCATGTTCCTCTCTTTGCCCCGGTGAAGCTACGGCCAGGTGGCCTCCATGTTCCTCTCTTTGCCCCGGTGAAGCTACGGCCAGACGGCCTCCATGTTCCTCTCTTTGCCCCGGTGAAGCTACGGCCAGACGGCCTCCATGTTCCTCTCTTTGCCCCGGTGAAGCTACGGCCAGACGGCCTCCATGTTCCTCTCTTTGCCCCAGTGAAGCTACCGCCAGGCGGCCTCCATGTTCCTCTCTTTGCCCCGGTGAAGCTACGGCCAGGCGGCCTCCATGTTCCTCTCTTTGCCCCGGTGAAGCTACGGCCAGACGGCCTCCATGTTCCTCTCTTTGCCCCGGTGAAGCTACGGCCAGGTGGCCTCCATGTTCCTCTCTTTGCCCCGGTGAAGCTACGGCCAGACGGCCTCCATGTTCCTCTCTTTGCCCCGGTGAAGCTACGGCCAGATGGCCTCCATGTTCCTCTCTTTGCCCCGGTGAAGCTACGGCCAGGAGGCCTCCATGTTCCTCTCTTTGCTCCGGTGAAGCTATGGCCAGGCGGCCTCCATGTTCCTCTCTTTGCCCCAGCTGGATCTTATTATGAAGGGGGCAGCTAACCAACCATACCTGCATGGCTTCTTCATGGGTGTGACTCGCCTGCCCTGCTGCCCTGACCACACAGAACCTCAGGCTGGGGGGCTCCGCAGGAGGGACTTGTATAATGACTGGCAGCAGGAGGAACATGTATGGTGACTGGCAGAATGGGGTGCACATGTACAGTACAGCATTACATTGAGCGGGGCCCCTAAGGAGGATTGCAGAAAAGATGATGCCGCCGCCTTCTAGAAGGACAGGATAAATATTAGCTGCCATTGTTGCTGTGCCGCCCTCCACACGTGGCTTAGCTGGGGGTAGGTGAGTGAAGTGAGGCCCGGCTGGGGCTGGTGCGCGCGTGGTCACGATATCACACAGTGAGAGCGGTCAGACGTCTAATCATTTTAGTATTAACACTATTCCAGGAAACACAACAATTAGCCAATAATAATAATAATACTCTGAGATGCTTTAACTACCCTCATGCTGGAGGCCTCAGCGGGAGAGGAGGCGGGGCACAACCCGCGCCACCTCTTGGCAAAGTTTCTGCGACCATTGCAGGCAGGGCTGGCTGTGGCCTCGATTCAGCAGCTCTCGTTTCCTTGCTTTAATGTCCGGCCCCTGCAGAGCTTTGTCATTGCCCCGCCCATGAGGAGTAAGTTTAAGCGGTACATTCCGCGTCTTCTACAGCAGTCTCTAGAAATGATTGGAGGGGAGAAGCGAGTCCAGTGAGTGGCGGGGGAGGGAATTCTGCAGCACGCGTGCTCTGTGTTATACCGGCATCGGCATTTCGTGGTACTCATCTACGCCCTCCTGCTCATCAAAGATTGGCTGCACCTCGTCGGCATCCAGCTGTAAAGACACAAACATGGAGAGTGGTGAGACTTACCTCCTGCCAACGTCCATCAGAAGACAAATCTCTCAACCAACTTGACATGGATCAATAGTCCAGTGTGTTTGGCTGAAGAAGAACCTTATGTCTGGCCATTGTATGACCTGTATCTGGCATTTTAGCAGTTTTCCAGTGTTTGCTGAACCTTTGATTGCAGTTCTCATGGACATGGCAGCTGGAGAGCAGCTACTCCATCCACTGTACAGAAAAAAGAGAAGAGAGTCTTCTTCCTAATCTTCTCGTATGCGCTCAGAAGAGCTCCAGGGTCTTAAAGAACGTTACAGCAGCTGGAGCTGTGCAGTCGCTTCGGTGTCTCTCCTGGAATCTGGTCTCACACTGCACTTTCTCACTTCTCCCTTTACCCCCATAAAGCACATTGTTTGTATTCGAGTAACTTTATGTATGTGCTTTATGTTCTGTCTAAGCCTGAGCCGAGAGTATGATAAAATAGAGGAGTCGGGGGCCTGATGATAAAAGAGAAGGGTCAGAAGTCTAATAAAATAGAGTAGTCGGGAGCCTGATAAAATAGAGGAGTCGGGAGCCCGATAAAATAGAGGAGTCGGGAGCCCGATAAAATAGAAGAGTCGGGGGCCTGATAAAATAGAGGAGTCGGGGGCCTGATAAAATAGAGGAGTCGGGAGCCTGATAAAATAGAGGAGTCGGGAGCCTGATAAAATAGAGGAGTCGGGAGCCTGATAAAATAGAGGAGTCGGGAGCCTGATAAAATAGAGGAGTCGGGAGCCTGATAAAATAGAGGAGTCGGGAGCCTGATAAAATAGAGGAGTCGGGAGCCTGATAAAATAGAGGAGTCGGGAGCCTGATAAAATAGAGGAGTCGGGAGCCTGATAAAATAGAGGAGTCGGGAGTCTGATAAAATAGAGGAGTCGGGGGCCTGATGATAAAATAGAAGGGTCAGAAGTCTGATAAAATAGAAGAGTCGGGGGCCTCATAAAATAGAGGAGTCGGGAGCCTGATAAAATAGAAGAGTCGGGAGCCCGATAAAATAGAGGAGTCGGGGGCCTGATGATAAAATAGAAGGGTCAGAAGTCTGATAAAATAGAAGAGTCGGGGGCCTGATAAAATAGAGGAGTCGGGAGCCCGATAAAATAGAGGAGTCGGGAGCCTGATAAAATAGAGGAGTCGGGAGCCTGATAAAATAGAGGATTCGGGAGTCTGATAAAATAGAGGAGTCGGGGGCCTGATGATAAAATAGAAGGGTCAGAAGTCTGATAAAATAGAAGAGTCAGGAGCCTGATAAAATAGAGGAGTCGGGAGCCCGATAAAATAGAGGAGTCGGGAGCCTGATAAAATAGAGGAGTCGGGAGCCTGATAAAATAGAGGAGTCGGGAGCCTGATAAAATAGAGGATTCGGGAGTCTGATAAAATAGAGGAGTCGGGGGCCTGATGATAAAATAGAAGGGTCAGAAGTCTGATAAAATAGAAGAGTCGGGGGCCTCACAAAATAGAAGAGTCGGGGGCCTGATAAAATAGAGGAGTCAGGAGCCCGATAAAATAGAGGAGTCAGGAGCCCGATAAAATAGAGGAGTCAGGAGTCTGATAAAATAGAAGAGTCGGGAGCCTGATAAAATAGAAGAGTCGGGAGCCTGATAAAATAGAGGAGTCGGGAGCCTAATAAAATAGAGGAGTCGGGAGCCTAATAAAATAGAGGAGTCGGGAGTCTGATAAAATAGAGGAGTCGGGGGCCTGATGATAAAATAGAAGGGTCAGAAGTCTGATAAAATAGAAGAGTCGGGAGTCTGATAAAATAGAAGAGTCGGGAGCCTAATAAAATAGAGGAGTCGGGAGTCTGATAAAATAGAGGAGTCAGGAGCCCGATAAAATAGAGGAGTCAGGAGCCCGATAAAATAGAGGAGTCAGGAGTCTGATAAAATAGAAGAGTCGGGAGCCTGATAAAATAGAGGAGTCGGGAGCCTAATAAAATAGAGGAGTCGGGAGCCTAATAAAATAGAGGAGTCGGGAGTCTGATAAAATAGAGGAGTCGGGGGCCTGATGATAAAATAGAAGGGTCAGAAGTCTGATAAAATAGAGGAGTCGGGAGCCTAATAAAATAGAGGAGTCGGGAGCCTAATAAAATAGAGGAGTCGGGAGTCTGATAAAATAGAGGAGTCAGGAGCCCGATAAAATAGAGGAGTCAGGAGTCTGATAAAATAGAAGAGTCGGGAGTCTGATAAAATAGAAGAGTCGGGAGCCTGATAAAATAGAGGAGTCGGGAGCCTAATAAAATAGAGGAGTCGGGAGTCTGATAAAATAGAAGAGTCGGGAGCCCGATAAAATAGAGGAGTCGGGAGCCCGATAAAATAGAGGAGTCGGGAGCCCGATAAAATAGAGGAGTCGGGAGCCCGATAAAATAGAGGAGTCGGGAGCCCGATAAAATAGAGGAGTCGGGAGCCCGATAAAATAGAGGAGTCGGGAGCCCGATAAAATAGAGGAGTCGGGAGTCTGATAAAATAGAAGAGTCGGGAGTCTGATAAAATAGAAGAGTCGGGAGTCTGATAAAATAGAGGAGTCGGGGGCCTGATGATAAAATAGAAGGGTCAGAAGTCTGATAAAATAGAAGAGTCGGGGGCCTCACAAAATAGAAGAGTCGGGGGCCTGATAAAATAGAGGAGTCGGGAGCCTGATAAAATAGAGGAGTCGGGAGCCCGATAAAATAGAGGAGTCGGGAGCCCGATAAAATAGATGAGTCAGGAGCCCGATAAAGAGGAGTCGGGAGTCTGATAAAATAGAGGAGTCAGGAGCCCGATAAAATAGAGGAGTCAGGAGCCCGATAAAATAGAGGAGTCAGGAGTCTGATAAAATAGAAGAGTCGGGAGCCTGATAAAATAGAGGAGTCGGGAGCCTAATAAAATAGAGGAGTCGGGAGCCTAATAAAATAGAGGAGTCGGGAGTCTGATAAAATAGAGGAGTCGGGGGCCTGATGATAAAATAGAAGGGTCAGAAGTCTGATAAAATAGAAGAGTCGGGAGTCTGATAAAATAGAAGAGTCGGGAGCCTAATAAAATAGAGGAGTCGGGAGTCTGATAAAATAGAGGAGTCAGGAGCCCGATAAAATAGAGGAGTCAGGAGCCCGATAAAATAGAGGAGTCAGGAGTCTGATAAAATAGAAGAGTCGGGAGCCTGATAAAATAGAGGAGTCGGGAGCCTAATAAAATAGAGGAGTCGGGAGCCTAATAAAATAGAGGAGTCGGGAGTCTGATAAAATAGAGGAGTCGGGGGCCTGATGATAAAATAGAAGGGTCAGAAGTCTGATAAAATAGAGGAGTCGGGAGCCTAATAAAATAGAGGAGTCGGGAGCCTAATAAAATAGAGGAGTCGGGAGTCTGATAAAATAGAGGAGTCAGGAGCCCGATAAAATAGAGGAGTCAGGAGTCTGATAAAATAGAAGAGTCGGGAGTCTGATAAAATAGAAGAGTCGGGAGCCTAATAAAATAGAGGAGTAGGGAGCCCGATAAAATAGAGGAGTCGGGAGCCCGATAAAATAGAGTAGTCGGGAGCCCGATAAAATAGAGGAGTCGGGAGCCCGATAAAATAGAGGAGTCGGGAGCCCGATAAAATAGAGGAGTCGGGAGTCTGATAAAATAGAAGAGTCGGGAGCCCGATAAAATAGAGGAGTCGGGAGTCTGATAAAATAGAAGAGTCGGGAGCCCGATAAAATAGAGGAGTCGGGAGTCTGATAAAATAGAAGAGTCGGGAGTCTGATAAAATAGAAGAGTCGGGAGCCCGATAAAATAGAGGAGTCGGGAGCCCGATAAAATAGAGGAGTCGGGAGTCTGATAAAATAGAAGAGTCGGGAGCCCGATAAAATAGAGGAGTCGGGAGCCCGATAAAATAGAGGAGTCGGGAGCCCGATAAAATAGAAGAGTCGGGAGTCTGATAAAATAGAAGAGTCGGGAGTCTGATAAAATAGAAGAGTCGGGAGCCCGATAAAATAGAAGAGTCGGGAGCCCGATAAAATAGAAGAGTCGGGAGCCCGATAAAATAGAAGAGTCGGGAGCCCGATAAGATAGAGGAGTCGAGAGCCCGATAAAATAGAGGAGTCGGGAGCCCGATAAAATAGAGGAGTCGGGAGCCCGATAAAATAGAGGAGTCGGGAGCCCGATAAAATAGAGGAGTCGGGAGCCCGATAAAATAGAAGAGTCGGGAGCCCGATAAAATAGAAGAGTCGGGAGCCCGATAAAATAGAAGAGTCGGGAGCCCGATAAAATAGAAGAGTCGGGAGCCCGATAAAATAGAAGAGTCGGGAGCCCGATAAAATAGAAGAGTCGGGAGCCCGATAAAATAGAAGAGTCGGGAGCCCGATAAAATAGAAGAGTCGGGAGCCCGATAAAATAGAAGAGTCGGGAGCCCGATAAAATAGAAGAGTCGGGAGCCCGATAAAATAGAAGAGTCGGGAGCCCGATAAAATAGAAGAGTCGGGAGCCCGATAAAATAGAAGAGTCGGGAGCCCGATAAAATAGAAGAGTCGGGAGCCCGATAAAATAGAAGAGTCGGGAGCCCGATAAAATAGAAGAGTCGGGAGCCCGATAAAATAGAAGAGTCGGGAGCCCGATAAAATAGAAGAGTCGGGAGCCCGATAAAATAGAAGAGTCGGGAGCCCGATAAAATAGAAGAGTCGGGAGCCCGATAAAATAGAAGAGTCGGGAGCCCGATAAAATAGAAGAGTCGGGAGCCCGATAAAATAGAAGAGTCGGGAGCCCGATAAAATAGAAGAGTCGGGAGCCCGATAAAATAGAAGAGTCGGGAGCCCGATAAAATAGAAGAGTCGGGAGCCCGATAAAATAGAAGAGTCGGGAGCCCGATAAAATAGAAGAGTCGGGAGCCCGATAAAATAGAAGAGTCGGGAGCCCGATAAAATAGAAGAGTCGGGAGCCCGATAAAATAGAAGAGTCGGGAGCCCGATAAAATAGAAGAGTCGGGAGCCCGATAAAATAGAAGAGTCGGGAGCCCGATAAAATAGAAGAGTCGGGAGTCTGATAAAATAGAAGAGTCGGGAGCCCGATAAAATAGAGGAGTCGGGAGCCCGATAAAATAGAGGAGTCGGGAGCCCGATAAAATAGAGGAGTCGGGAGCCCGATAAAATAGAGGAGTCGGGAGCCCGATAAAATAGAGGAGTCGGGAGCCCGATAAAATAGAGGAGTCGGGAGCCCGATAAAATAGAGGAGTCGGGAGCCCGATAAAATAGAGGAGTCGGGAGCCCGATAAAATAGAGGATTCGGGAGTCTGATAAAGTGCCGGGGGCCTGATGATAAAATAGAAGGGTCAGAATCTGATAAAATAGAGGAGTCAGGAGCCCGATAAAATAGAGGAGTCGGGGGCCTGATAAAATAGAGGAGTCGGGAGCCTGATAAAATAGAGGAGTCGGGAGCCTGATAAAATAGAGGAGTCGGGAGTCTGATAAAATAGAGGAGTCGGGAGCCCGATAAAATAGAGGAGTCGGGAGCCCGATAAAATAGAGGAGTCGGGAGCCCGATAAAATAGAGGAGTCGGGAGCCCGATAAAATAGAGGAGTCGGGAGCCCGATAAAATAGAGGATTCGGGAGTCTGATAAAGTGCCGGGGGCCTGGTGATAAAATAGAAGGGTCAGAATCTGATAAAATAGAGGAGTCAGGAGCCCGATAAAATAGAGGAGTCGGGGGCCTGATAAAATAGAGGAGTCGGGAGCCTGATAAAATAGAGGAGTCGGGAGCCTGATAAAATAGAGGAGTCGGGAGTCTGATAAAATAGAGGAGTCGGGAGCCCGATAAAATAGAGGAGTCGGGAGCCCGATAAAATAGAGGAGTCAGGAGCCCGATAAAATAGAGGAGTCGGGAGGCTGATAAAATAGAGGAGTCGGGAGCCCGATAAAATAGAGGGGTGGGGAGCCCGATAAAAAAGAGGAGTCGGGAGCCCGATAACATAGAGGAGTCGGGAGCCACTTGTTTAAATAGAAGAGTCGGGGTCTGATAAAATAAAAGAGTCGGGAGGCTGATAAAATAGAGGAGTTGGGAGCCTGTTAAAATAGAGGAGTCGGGAGCCTGATAAAATAGAGGAGTCGGGAGCCTGATAAAATAGAGGAGTCGGGAGCCTGATAAAATAGAGGATTCGGGAGTCTGATAAAGTGCCGGGGGCCTGATGATAAAATAGAAGGGTCAGAATCTGATAAAATAGAAGAGTCGGGAGCCCGATAAAATAGAGGAGTCAGGAGCCCGATAAAATAGAGGAGTCGGGAGTCTGATAAAATAGAAGAGTCAGGGGCCTGATAAAATAGAGGAGTCGGGAGCCTGATAAAATAGAGGAGTCGGGAGCCTGATAAAATAGAGGAGTCGGGAGCCTGATAAAATAGAGGAGTCGGGAGTCTGATAAAATAGAGGAGTCGGGAGCCCGATAAAATAGAGGAGTCAGGAGCCCGATAAAGAGGAGTCGGGAGTCTGATAAAATAGAAGAGTCGGGAGCCCGATAAAATAGAGGAGTCGGGAGCCCGATAAAATAGAGGAGTCAGGAGCCCGATAAAATAGAGGAGTCGGGAGGCTGATAAAATAGAGGAGTCGGGAGCCCGATAAAATAGAGGGGTGGGGAGCCCGATAAAAAAGAGGAGTCGGGAGCCCGATAACATAGAGGAGTCGGGAGCCACTTGATTAAATAGAAGAGTCGGGGTCTGATAAAATAAAAGAGTCGGGAGGCTGATAAAATAGAGGAGTTGGGAGCCTGTTAAAATAGAGGAGTCGGGAGCCTGTTAAAATAGAGGAGTCGGGAGCCTGATAAAATAGAAGAGTCGGGAGCCTGATAAAATAGAAGAGTCGGGAGCCTGATAAAATAGAAGAGTCGGGAGCCTGATAAAATAGAAGAGTCGGGAGCCTGATAAAATAGAAGAGTCGGGAGCCTGATAAAATAGAAGAGTCGGGAGCCTGATAAAATAGAAGAGTCGGGAGGCTGATAAAATAGTGGAGTCGGGAGCCTGTTAAAATAGAGGAGTCGGGAGCCGTGATAAAATAGGAGAGTCGGGAGCCGTGATAAAATAGGAGAGTCGGGAGCCGTGATAAAATAGGAGAGTCGGGAGCCGTGATAAAATAGAAGAGTCGGGAGCCGTGATAAAATAGAAGAGTCGGGGGCCTGTTAAAATAGAGGAGTCGGGAGCCATGATAAAATAGAGGAGTCGGGAGCCTGATAAAATAGAAGAGTCGGGAGCCGTGATAAAATAGAAGAGTCGGGAGCCGTGATAAAATAGAAGAGTCGGGAGCCGTGATGAAATAGAAGAGTCGGGAGCCGTGATGAAATAGAAGAGTCGGGAGCCGTGATGAAATAGAAGAGTCGGGAGCCGTGATGAAATAGAAGAGTCGGGAGCCGTGATGAAATAGAAGAGTCGGGAGCCGTGATGAAATAGAAGAGTCGGGAGCCGTGATGAAATAGAAGAGTCGGGAGCCGTGATGAAATAGAAGAGTCGGGAGCCGTGATGAAATAGAAGAGTCGGGAGCCGTGATGAAATAGAAGAGTCGGGAGCCGTGATGAAATAGAAGAGTCGGGAGCCGTGATGAAATAGAAGAGTCGGGAGGTTGATAAAATAGAAGAGTCGGGAGGCTGATAAAATAGACAAGTTGGGAGCCACTTGATTAAAGAGAAGAGTCGGAGTCTGATAAAATAAAGGAGTCGGGAGGCTGATAAAATAGAGGAGTCGGGAGGCTGATAAAATAGAGGAGTCGGGAGGCTGATAAAATAGAGGAGTCGGGAGCCCGATAAAATAGAAGAGTCGGGAGCCCTGAAAGAAATAGAAGAGTCGAAAGCTCGATAAAATAGAGGAGTCGGGAGCCTGATAAAATAGAAGAGTCGGGAGCCCTGAAAGAAATAGAAGAGTCGAAAGCTCGATAAAATAGAGGAGTCGGGAGCCTGATAAAATAGAGGAGTCAGGAGCCCGATAAAATAGAAGAGTCGAAAGCTTGATAAAATAGATTTTGACTCTGGCCTCTTGACTCCATAGCTCTTCTCCAGGTCAATCAGAGCTGCTCTAGGCCTAATCTGTGGGGATTGTATAAAAGCCTGTAACACATTTTATTTGATCTAAGACCGCTGTTCATGGAAAACAACCAGAGATATCGCAACAGGGAGGGGTCAGAAAGGTGGGTGGAGCCAATCAGCATGAAAGCAGAAGTATCAGTGGCAGTAACTCACGCATTTCATTTCTCGCTCGGTGAAGATCCTTCTCAGCACGAAGATCCTCAGCGGAACGGTCAGGATCAGTATGAAGGGGAACGCCAAGGAGGCAGCCGTAGACATGACCACCCAGAGGACCACCAGACAGATGAGCTGCAGCACAGTGAAGAAATGCATTCGCAGCGTGCGCACCTGCAGGAAAGAGGGCAGTCGTGACTTGTCAGGCTGCTGCCCCCCAACATAGCATAGCATAGCATAACATAGCAGATATGATGAGCCGGCGCCATGACACTCCCTGTACAAGATCTTACAGCCTGGAGGGTGAAATGTCTTCTAAATCCATGGCCGGGGTGTTTGATTGGCTGACACTTACCTACAAGCCCCTGTAGTGAGGCCTGCCATGCCTGTGTCTGTATGGCTGCACTGGGAACACTCAGCAGATATCAGATGCTTGGACTAGACATGTGTGACCTTTACTAATAGGGCCGTGTATGTGCAGGGAGAGCTGGTTCTTTCCTCGGTGCTGCCATCTACAGGTTTCTGTGCACACGGCAGCAGTGCCTACACTACATACATGATTGCTGCAGGATGGTCCGGGCCTACTCGGGGGAGGGACCTAATACCCTGAGGTCACTTCCAGTAATGATGGGATTGGTCAGAGGAGCAGCACCTTCTTGGCATAGATGACATCTAGGTGCTGCAATCTACAGGTTTCTGTGCACACGGCAGCAGTGCCTACACTACATACATGATTGCTGCAGGCTGGTCTGGGCCTACTCGGGGGAGGGGCCTAATACCCTGAGGTCAGTTCCAGTAGCGATGGGATTGGTTGGCACCTACTCGGGGGAGAGGACCCAATACCCTGAGGCCAGTTCCAGTAACAATGGGATTGGTTGGCACCTACTCAGGGGAGGGGACCCAATACCCTGAGGTCAGTTCCAGTAACGATGGGATTGCTTGGCACCTCCTCGGGGGAGGGAACCCAATACCCTGAGGTCAGTTCCAGTAATGATGGGATTGCTTGGCACCTACTCGGGGGAGGGGACCCAATACCCTGAGGTCAGTTCCAGTAACGATGGAATTGGTTGGCACCTACTCGGGGAAGGGGACCCAATACCCTAAGGTCAGTTCCAGTAACATTGGGATTGGTTGGCACCAAGTCAGGGGAGTGGACTCAATACCTTGAGGTCAGTTCCAGTAACGATGGGATTGGCTGGCACCTACTCGGGGGAGGGGCCTAATACCCTAAGGTCAGTTCCAGTAACGATGGGATTGGTTGGCACCTACTCGGGGGAGGGGAACCAATACCCTTAGGTCAGTTCCAGTAACAATGGGATTGCTTGGCACCTACTCGGGGGGAGGGACCCAATACCCTGAGGTCAGTTCCAGTAACGATGGGATTGGTTGGCACCTACTCGGGGGAGGGGACCCAATACCCTGAGGTCAGTTCCAGTAACGATGTGATTGGTCGGAGGAGCAGCACCTTCTTGGCATAGATGACGTCTGGGTGATGCTTCGGCGGCTTCAGCAGCAGTTGCAGGCGCTCGTAGAACTGGATGCCATTGAGGGAGGTGACGCCCATGTACAAGAATATCCCGAACAGCACGGCCAATGGGATCTGACGCAGGACGTCCCCGATAACAATGGACAGGCCTGTGAGAGGAGAGGACGAGAAGATCAGAGCCCCGCCCACATAACTGCAGAGCCCCGTCCACCCAACTGCACCCAGCAGGACACAATGACGGTGCACGTCACAGCGGACACAGTGACGGGAGAGGATCATAACCCCGCCCACCCAACATGCCAAGCAGGCCATAATGACGGTGCATGCTGCAGCAGACACAGTGAGGGGAAAGGAAGAGAAGATCAGAACCCCTCTGTAGTGCTACAGACACATTATTGGTTTGATCTGCTATAAAATATGTATAAATTGTTTAAGAGTTGTAATGTTACAAAATGGCCGAAGATGGCTGAAACCATGTGGCTTGTTTCCTTTGGGTATATGTGTTGATTTGGGATTGGATAATAGGACAAAGGTTAATAGGTTGCCTAAAGAGCATTCACCCATTGGACAATTTTGAGGACCTGTGATTGGTCAAGAGGTGTGGTCCTATGCAGGACAAAAGGCATCGCACGTCGTTTGGAGCTCTTTTCTTCTCCCACCCAAACCCCGAAACACTTCATGGACCTTTTGCTGCTGTTTGAAAACTGAGGGACCGGAATGACCCTGGAACCAGGACCAGTAAACTAAGATAAGTTTGTTAAACTACTGTTAAGCTACTGTTGAACTGCACTATTTGTTATTTTATATATATATATATATATATATATATATATATATTACGTGGCTTTATTGTATTTTCCTTTTCTTAAAGAAACATTACAATTGTTCTCGTAGACTAGTCAGACCCGTTTCCTTTGTCTGGGGTCTTGTCTGCTTGCTTGGGAAGTGATAGTAATCTGTAGTGCCATTATCCTCTAAACTCACTGTTTTAAATGAACTTTTACACAAACGAGGCGTAATTTTAGATATATTTTAGCGAAATTACGCCAAAGCAGAACACCCTCCACCCAACTTCACCCAGCATGGCAAGCAGGACATAATGATGATGCACGCCACAGCGGACAGAACATGCTGCATGTGCCCATTATTCACTAACCAACAAGTATGGCCACCAGGAGTCCCGTCACTCTCTGTTCCTTCACTTCTTGGATCTTCGGCTTATCTCCGGGGGCCACGGCCTTGCTCATAACTGTCAGCGCATTGGCATGGGTAACAGAGCGAACGGTTGTTCCAGCCAACCACGGTAAACCGAATAGCGCGCTAATCCCGCCCATGGTTACGATGAGCAGCAGATCCAGGTGAAATCCCGAGCCCTTCACCAACATCCGCTCCTTCTTGCTGATGATTAACCTATCGGGAGACACCAGAGGGTCAAAGGAACCGATAGGAA
The DNA here is from genome assembly GCA_027917425.1 of Gastrophryne carolinensis. Taxonomy (NCBI): domain Eukaryota; kingdom Metazoa; phylum Chordata; class Amphibia; order Anura; family Microhylidae; genus Gastrophryne; species Gastrophryne carolinensis. The sequence goes on along the minus strand of JAQIHN010000051.1, from coordinate 182,123 downwards.
AAGCACACGTTGCCCTAGTTTCCTCGCGTATCTTCAGGCGGACTTACGTGGTGATCTGCGTCTCCATGAAGATCAGGATGTAGACGAGGATGGCGGGAAGCACGCTGGCAAACATCATCCACACAGGAAATGGCTCCGCCGACCCCAACGGGTTTATAACCCAGCCGCGCTTCTCCGGAGACGTCACCTTAAAGCCGCTGGGGACGCTGAGTTTCTGCGGGCAGAAAAAACAGTGCGGGCATCACCCAGGATATACTGTCGCGTGGGACTTCCCATAAGGCATTTTGCCTAGGGCCCACAAAATGGCTAGGGACCACCCAAAATGGCCATCAGAGGCCATCAGTGTACACATGCACTTATTGCAGATGTGCGGCCCTCTATCTATCAACAGGGTTTCCCAGCCAGTGGTACTCAAACTATCCTTTGGTGGCTCTCAAGCTATCCCTCAAACTATTTTCCAGTGGTGCTCAAGCTATCCTGGGATGATACTCAAGCTATTCTTAGGTAGTACTCAAGTTATCCCTTGGTGGTTCTCAAGTTATCCCTTGGTGGTTTTCAAACTATAACTTGGTAGTACTTGAGATATCCTTTGATGGTACTCTACCTACCCTTTGGTGGTACTCAACCTAACCTCTGGTGGTACTCAAGCTATCTTCTGTTGGCACTTGAAGCCATCAGCGGTGTAAAGTGGAGGGGGCATCTTGTTTCTCCTGGGGCCAAGTAGGGACTTGGGGCAATAGACTAAGTATCTGAAAAACACAGTGCGGCCATCACCCAGGATATACTGTAGCATGAGACTTCCCATAAGGCATCACCCAGGATACACTGTAGTGTGGGACTTCCCATAAGGCATCACCCAGGATATACTGTAGTGTGAGACTTCCCATAAGGCATCACCCAGGATACACTGTAGTGTGGGACTTCCCATAAGGCATCACCCAGGATATACTGTAGTGTGGGACTTCCCATAAGGCATCACCCAGGATACACTGTAGTGTGGGACTTCCCATAAGGCATCACCCAGGATATACTGTAGTGTGGGACTTCCCATAAGGCATCACCCAGGATATACTGTAGTGTGGGACTTCCCATAAGGCATCACCCAGGATATACTGTAGCGTGAGACTTCCCATAAGGCATCACCCAGGATATACTGTAGCGTGAGACTTCCCATAAGGCACTTTGCCCCGGGCCACCAAATTATCTTGGCGTGTAAAAGCAGGAAATGAGATGAGGAGAACCAGGACATGAGAATTCCAGAAGGACTCACAATTTTATACTATTCTTCGACTCCCACCACCCTGACCCCACAGGAGAGCTAGGAATCACCCAAAATGGCCATCAGAGACCATCAGTGTTGTGACAGACGCTCTGTCTTTTGGACTTTACACAGGTTCATTACTTTCCTTTTCTTAAGCATGTACAGACTGCATGTACAGACTGCCATTGTATTGATTGATTACGTCACAGACAATGGCATTGTTCTGATTGAGTGTATTACAGACGTCTATTGTTTTGCTGATTGCGTCACCGGCAGAGTTGAGGGATTGTGTGCCCTGCTCCCATTGGTCTGTGTATTTGTCATGAGGTCCACGGGGGAGGTCCCCTTGCATGGAGCCTTGCATATAAGGCACAGTGTGGCACTAATAAAGTTGACTTCACTTTCACCCTCAATACTGAGTTCTGTCTCTTATTGGGGGAAACGCTATATTACAATTCACTAGCCCTTGTAAGGGCTGTTCCTGTTTTCTCACAGACGACTCTGGAATTCCAGCAGCACCTCTTACGATTGGGAAAAGGACGTCTCGGGCAGTGAAGCCCTCCGGCAATAAGGGTTATCGCTACAAGTGTACACATGCACTTATTGGAGATGTGCGGCCCTCTGTCGAGCAACACTCTTCCGAGCCAGTGGTAATTAAACTATCCTTTGGTGGCTCTCAAGCTATCCATCAAACTATTCTTAGGTGATTCTCAAGCTATTCTCCAGTGGTTCTCAAGCTATTCTTAGGCGGTACTCAAGCTATTCTTAGGCGGTACTCAAGCTATTCTTAGGTGGTACCCAAGCTATTCTCAGGTGGTACTAAAGCTATCCTTGGGTGGTACTCAAGCTATTCTTAGGTGGGACTCAAGCTATGCTTGGGTGGTTCTCAAGCTATTCTTCGGTGGTACTAAAGCTATTCTTCAGTGGTACTCTAGTTATCCTTGGGTGGTACTCAAGCTATCCTTGGGTGGTACTCAAGCTATCCTTGGGTGGTACTCAAGCTATCCTTGGGTGGTACTCAAGTTATCCTTGGGTGGTACTCAAGCTATCCTTGGGTGGTACTCAAGTTATCCTTGGGTGGTACTCAAGCTATCCTTGGGTGGTACTCAAGCTATCCTTGGGTGGTACTCAAGCTATCCTTGGGTGGTACTCAAGCTATCCTTGGGTGGTACTCAAGCTATCCTTGGGCGGTACACAAACTATACCTTGGTAGTACTCGAGATATCCTTTGATGGTACTCAACCTAACCTCTGGTGGTAATCAATCTTCTGGTGGTACTTGAAGCCACCAGTGGTGTAAAGTGGAGGGGGCATGTTGTTCCTCCTGGGGCCAAGTAGGGACTTGGGGCAATAGACTAAGCATCTGAGAGAAGCCAGCGTTTCCAGGGCAAGTTCAGGGTAAGGGCAGTGCCGGCCCAATCGCTGTATTGGGCCTCATCTCACATCCCACCCTTAGACCAGTTGAGGTTTAGAAAGCGCTTCCTGAACACGTAACATCTGAGAGTAACACTTACCTGGGTGTAGGTGTCGGTGATACTGAAGTCCACGAGAACCATGATGAGAATGGCAATAGAAACCCCAAAATCTATTCTTCGGTGGTCCTCAAGTTATCCTTGGGTGGTACTCAAGTTATCCTTGGGTGGTACTCAAGCTATCCTTGGGCTATTCTTAGGCGGTACTCAAGCTATTCTTCGGTGGTACTCAAGCTATTCTTCGGTGGTACTCAAGCTTTCCTTGGGTGGTACTCATACTATTCTTAGGCGGTACTCATACTATTTGTAGTGATAACCCTTATCGCCGGAGGGCTTCACCGCCCGAGACGTCCTTTTCCCAATCGTAAGAGGTGCTGCTGGAATTCCAGAGTCGTCCGTGAGGAAACAGGAACAGCCCTTACAAGGGCTAGTGAACTGTAATATAGCGTTTCCCCCAATAAGAGACAGAACTTCAGTATTGAGGGTGAAGGTGAAGTGTTTTTATTAGTGCCACTCTAGGCCTTATATACACAAGTCTCCATGCAATGGGACCTCCCCCGTGGACCTCATGACAAATACACAGACCAACTCTGCTGGTGACGCAATCAGCAAAACAATAGGAGTCTGTAATACACTCAATCAGAACAATGCCATTGCCTGTGACGTAATCAATTAACACAAAGGCAGTTTATAATACAATCCAAACTACAATGACCTAATTAAGAAAAGGCCAGTGAATGACCCGGTGGGCAACTGAATAGTGATGACATCCAAAAGACAGAGCGTCTGTCACACTATTCTTAGGCGATACTCAAGCTATTCTTCGGTGGTACTCAAGCTATTCTTAGGTGGTACTCAAGCTATTCTTCGGTGGTACTCAAGCTATTCTTCATTGGTACTCAATTTATCCTTGGGTGGTACTCAAGCTATTCTTAGGTGCTACTCAAGATATTCTTAGGTGGTACTCAAGCTATTCTTAGGTGGTACTCAAGCTATTCCTCGGTCGTACGCAAGATATCCCTTGGTTGTTCTCAAGCTATTCTTAGGTGGTACCCAAGCTATCCTTGGGTGGTACTAAAGCTATTTTTAGGTGGTACTCAAGTTATCCCTTGGTGGTTTCCAAACTATACCTTGATAGTACTTGAAACATCCTTTGGTGGTACCTAACCTCTGGTGATAATCAATCTTCTGGTGGTACTTGAAGCCTCCAGTGGTGTAAAGTGGAGGGGGCATATTTTTCCTTCTGGAGCCAAGTAGGGACTTGAGGTTTAGAAAGCGTTTCCTCAACACGTAACACCTGAGAGTAACACTTACCTGGGTGTAGGTGTCGGTGATACTGAAGTCCACGAGAACCATGATGAGAATGGCGATAGGAACCCCAAAATCTCCGATCACACGGCGAACCTGAGACACAGGAATCATCAATGAGGAGAAAACAGCATCAATGGCTGGAGGCGGAGCCAATACAGAGAAGGGGCGGTGACAAGAGGCAGAGCCAATACAGAGAAGGGGGCGGTGACAAGAGGTGGGACCAATACAGAGAAGGGGGCGGCAAGAGGTGGGACCAATACAGAGAAGGGGGCGGAGGGAAGAGGTGGCTTCATAAACAGGAAGGGACTTAGCAGGAAGAGTGGAGTCATTTTGAGAAACAAAGGAAAGGGCGGAGTCATAGGGACAGGGGCATGAAAAGAGGCGGCTGCTTATTAAGGGGGTACAGGGATGGATGAGAGGAGCTGTATAGAAGAGAAGCTGGACAGGAAGAGGCGGAACCCTTAAAACTTACACATATAAGGATAGACAGGAAGAGGTGGAGACACAGGGACTGGAACATGAAATGCGTGGGGTAAAAGGATGGATGAGAGGAGCTAGATTGGATATAATGGAACCATTAACACTCAGGGATATAGGGATGGACAGGAAGAGGCGGAGCCATAAAAAGGGACGTGGAATGGATGAGTGGAGTCATTTTGAGAAGGAAGGAAAGGAAGGGGCTGAGTCATAGGGACAGGGACATGAAAAGAGGCGGCTGCTTATTAAGGGGGTACAGGGATGGATGAGAGGAGCCGTATAGGAGAGAGCCGGACAGGAAGAGGTAGAACCCTTAAAATGTACACATTTAAGAATAGACAGAAATAGGTGGAGACATAGGGACTGGAACATGAAATGCGTGGGGTACAGGGATGGATGAGAGGAGCTGTATAGTAGAGCTGGACAGGAAGAGGTGGAGCCATACAGACAAGGGTTGGAGAGTTTAAAGATGGAGGAAAAAGTTGACTTTATAAATATTGTGATAGACAGAAGGAGGTGGAGCCATTTAGAGAAGATAAGGAGAAGAGACAGCAAGTAAAGAAAGAGATGGTTGCTTATGAAGGGAGTACAGGGATGGATGAGAGGAGCCGTATAGGAGAGAGCCGGACAGGAAGAGTTGGAACATGTAAATCGTAATAATATCAGGATACACAGGAAGAGGCGGAGACATAGGGACTGGAACATGAAATGCGTGGGGTACAGGGATGGATGAGAGGAGCTAGATTGGATATAATGGAACCATTAACACTCAGGGATATAGGGATGGACAGGAAGGGGGCGGATCCAAAATACTTTGCTACAAAGCAAGAGGAGGAGTCATTTTGAAAGGGAAAATAAGGTGGGTGGAGCCATAGGGATAGGGGCGGCTGCTTATTTAGGGGGTTACAGGGATGGATGAGAGGAGCTGTATAGGAGAGCTGGACAGGAAGAGGCGGAGCCATACAGAGAGAGTTGCAGAGTTTAAAGATGGGCAGAAGGAGTTGACCTGTTGTAGATGGCTACAGGTATAGGACTGGGGATTATGGGCATGGGCTGTAGGTAACACGGGATTACGGGCATGGGCTGTAGGTAACACGGGATTACGGGCATGGGCTGTAGGTAACACGGGATTACTGGCATGGGCTGTAGGTAACACAGGATTACGGGCATGGGCTGTAGGTAACACGGGATTACGGGCATGGGCTGTAGGTAACACGGAATTACGGGCATGGGCTGTAGGTAACATGGGATTACGGGCATGGGCTGTAGGTAACACGGGATTACGGGCATGGGCTGTAGGTAACACGGGATTACGGGCATGGGCTGTAGGTAACATAGGATTACGGACATGGGCTGTAGGTAACACAGGATTACGGGCATGGGCTGTAGGTAACACGGGATTACTGGCATGGGCTGTAGGTAACGTGGAATTACGGGCATGGGCTGTAGGTAACATGGGATTACGGGCATGGGCTGTAGGTAACACGGAATTACGGGCATGGGCTGTAGGTAACATGGGATTACGGGCATGGGCTGTAGGTAACACAGGATTACGGGCATGGGCTGTAGGTAACACGGGATTAAGGGCATGGGCTGTAGGTAACACGGGATTACGGGCATGGGCTGTAGGTAACACGGGATTACGGGCATGGACTGTAGGTAACACGGGATTACGGGCATGGGCTGTAGGTAACATGGGATTACAGGCATGGGCTGTAGGTAACATGGGATTACGGGCATGGACTGTAGGTAACATGGGATTACGGGCATGGGCTGTAGGTAACACGGGATTACAGGCATGGGCTGTAGGTAACATAGGATTACGGGCATGGGCTGTAGGTAACATAGGATTACGGGCATGGGCTGTAGGTAACACAGGATTACGGGCATGGGCTGTAGGTAACACTGGATTACGGGCATGGGCTGTAGGTAACACGGGATTACGGGCATGGGCTGTAGGTAACATAGGATTACGGGTATGGGCTGTAGGTAACATGGGATTACGGGCATGGGCTGTAGGTAACACGGGATTACGGGCATGGGCTGTAGGTAACACGGGATTACGGGTATGGGCTGTAGGTAACACAGGATTACGGGCATGGGCTGTAGGTAACACGGAATTACGGGCATGGGCTGTAGGTAACACGGGATTACGGGCATGGGCTGTAGGTAACATGGGATTACGGGCATGGGCTGTAGGTAACACGGGATTACGGGCATGGGCTGTAGGTAACACGGGATTATGGACATGGGCTGTAGGTAACACGGGATTACGGGCATGGGCTGTAGGTAACACGGGATTACGGGTATGGGCTGTAGGTAACACAGGATTACGGGCATGGGCTGTAGGTAACACGGAATTACGGGCATGGGCTGTAGGTAACACGGAATTACGGGCATGGGCTGTAGGTAACATGGGATTACGGGCATGGGCTGTAGGTAACACAGGATTACGGGCATGGGCTGTAGGTAACACGGGATTACGGGCATGGGCTGTAGGTAACACGGAATTACGGGCATGGGCTGTAGGTAACATGGGATTACGGGCATGGGCTGTAGGTAACACGGGATTACGGGCATGGGCTGTAGGTAACACGGGATTACTGGCATGGGCTGTAGGTAACACGGGATTACGGGCATGGGCTGTAGGTAACACGGGATTACGGGCATGGGCTGTAGGTAACATGGGATTACGGGCATGGGCTGTAGGTAACACGGGATTACGGGCATGGGCTGTAGGTAACACGTGATTACGAGCATGGGCTGTAGGTAACACAGGATTACGGGCATGGGCTGTAGGTAACATAGGATTACGGGCATGGGCTGTAGGTAACACAGGATTACGGGCATGGGCTGTAGGTAACATAGGATTACGGGCATGGGCTGTAGGTAACACGGGATTACGGGCATGGGCTGTAGGTAACACGGGATTACGGGCATGGGCTGTAGGTAACACGGGATTACGGGCATGGGCTGTAGGTAACACGTGATTACGAGCATGGGCTGTAGGTAACATAGGATTACGGGCATGGGCTGTAGGTAACACGGGATTACGGGCATGGGCTGTAGGTAACACGGGATTATGGGCATGGGCTGTAGGTAACATAGGATTACGGGCATGGGCTGTAGGTAACATAGGATTACGAGCATGGGCTGTAGGTAACACGGGATTATGGGCATGGGCTGTAGGTAACATAGGATTACGGGCATGGGCTGTAGGTAACACGTGATTACGAGCATGGGCTGTAGGTAACATAGGATTACGGGCATGGGCTGTAGGTAACACGGGATTACGGGCATGGGCTGTAGGTAACACGGGATTATGGGCATGGGCTGTAGGTAACATAGGATTACGGGCATGGGCTGTAGGTAACATAGGATTACGGGCATGGGCTGTAGGTAACACAGGATTACGGGCATGGGCTGTAGGTAACATAGGATTACGGGCATGGGCTGTAGGTAACACAGGATTACGGGCATGGGCTGTAGGTAACACGGGATTAAGGGCATGGGCTGTAGGTAACACGGGATTACGGGCATGGGCTGTAGGTAACACGGGATTACGGGCATGGACTGTAGGTAACACGGGATTACGGGCATGGGCTGTAGGTAACATGGGATTACAGGCATGGGCTGTAGGTAACATGGGATTACGGGCATGGACTGTAGGTAACATGGGATTACGGGCATGGGCTGTAGGTAACACGGGATTACAGGCATGGGCTGTAGGTAACATAGGATTACGGGCATGGGCTGTAGGTAACATAGGATTACGGGCATGGGCTGTAGGTAACACAGGATTACGGGCATGGGCTGTAGGTAACACTGGATTACGGGCATGGGCTGTAGGTAACACGGGATTACGGGCATGGGCTGTAGGTAACACGGGATTACGGGCATGGACTGTAGGTAACATGGGATTACGGGCATGGGCTGTAGGTAACATGGGATTACGGGCATGGGCTGTAGGTAACATGGGATTACGGGCATGGACTGTAGGTAACATGGGATTACGGGCATGGGCTGTAGGTAACACGGGATTACAGGCATGGGCTGTAGGTAACATAGGATTACGGGCATGGGCTGTAGGTAACATAGGATTACGGGCATGGGCTGTAGGTAACACGGGATTACGGGCATGGGCTGTAGGTAACACGGGATTACGGGTATGGGCTGTAGGTAACACGGGATTACGGGCATGGGCTGTAGGTAACACGGGATTACGGGCATGGGCTGTAGGTAACACGGGATTACGGGCATGGGCTGTAGGTAACACGGGATTACGGGCATGGACTGTAGGTAACATGGGATTACGGGCATGGGCTGTAGGTAACATGGGATTACGGGCATGGGCTGTAGGTAACACGGGATTATGGACATGGGCTGTAGGTAACACGGGATTACGGGCATGGGCTGTAGGTAACACGGGATTATGGGCATGGGCTGTAGGTAACATAGGATTACGGGCATGGGCTGTAGGTAACATAGGATTACGGGCATGGGCTGTAGGTAACACAGGATTACGGGCATGGGCTGTAGGTAACATGGGATTACAGGCATGGGCTGTAGGTAACATGGGATTACGGGCATGGACTGTAGGTAACATGGGATTACGGGCATGGGCTGTAGGTAACATGGGATTACAGGCATGGGCTGTAGGTAACATGGGATTACGGGCATGGACTGTAGGTAACATGGGATTACAGGCATGGGCTGTAGGTAACATGGGATTACGGGCATGGACTGTAGGTAACATGGGATTACGGGCATGGGCTGTAGGTAACATGGGATTACGGGCATGGGCTGTAGGTAACACTGGATTACGGGCATGGGCTGTAGGTAACACGGGATTACGGGCATGGGCTGTAGGTAACACGGGATTACGGGCATGGACTGTAGGTAACATGGGATTACGGGCATGGGCTGTAGGTAACATGGGATTACGGGCATGGGCTGTAGGTAACATGGGATTACGGGCATGGACTGTAGGTAACATGGGATTACGGGCATGGGCTGTAGGTAACACGGGATTACAGGCATGGGCTGTAGGTAACATAGGATTACGGGCATGGGCTGTAGGTAACATAGGATTACGGGCATGGGCTGTAGGTAACACGGGATTACGGGCATGGGCTGTAGGTAACACGGGATTACGGGCATGGGCTGTAGGTAACACGGGATTACGGGCATGGGCTGTAGGTAACACGGGATTACGGGCATGGACTGTAGGTAACATGGGATTACGGGCATGGGCTGTAGGTAACATGGGATTACGGGCATGGGCTGTAGGTAACACGGGATTATGGACATGGGCTGTAGGTAACACGGGATTACGGGCATGGGCTGTAGGTAACACGGGATTACGGGTATGGGCTGTAGGTAACACAGGATTACGGGCATGGGCTGTAGGTAACACGGAATTACGGGCATGGGCTGTAGGTAACACGGAATTACGGGCATGGGCTGTAGGTAACATGGGATTACGGGCATGGGCTGTAGGTAACACAGGATTACGGGCATGGGCTGTAGGTAACACGGAATTACGGGCATGGGCTGTAGGTAACATGGGATTACGGGCATGGGCTGTAGGTAACACAGGATTACGGGCATGGGCTGTAGGTAACACTGGATTACGGGCATGGGCTGTAGGTAACACGGGATTACGGGCATGGGCTGTAGGTAACACGGGATTACGGGCATGGACTGTAGGTAACACAGGATTACGGGCATGGGCTGTAGGTAACACTGGATTACGGGCATGGGCTGTAGGTAACACGGGATTACGGGCATGGGCTGTAGGTAACATGGGATTACGGGCATGGGCTGTAGGTAACACAGGATTACGGGCATGGGCTGTAGGTAACACTGGATTACGGGCATGGGCTGTAGGTAACACGGGATTACGGGCATGGGCTGTAGGTAACACGGGATTACGGGCATGGACTGTAGGTAACATGGGATTACGGGCATGGGCTGTAGGTAACATGGGATTACGGGCATGGGCTGTAGGTAACATGGGATTACGGGCATGGACTGTAGGTAACATGGGATTACGGGCATGGGCTGTAGGTAACATAGGATTACGGGCATGGGCTGTAGGTAACATAGGATTACGGGCATGGGCTGTAGGTAACACGGGATTACGGGCATGGGCTGTAGGTAACACGGGATTACGGGCATGGGCTGTAGGTAACACGGGATTACGGGCATGGGCTGTAGGTAACACGGGATTACGGGCATGGACTGTAGGTAACATGGGATTACGGGCATGGGCTGTAGGTAACATGGGATTACGGGCATGGGCTGTAGGTAACACGGGATTATGGACATGGGCTGTAGGTAACACGGGATTACGGGCATGGGCTGTAGGTAACACGGGATTACGGGTATGGGCTGTAGGTAACACAGGATTACGGGCATGGGCTGTAGGTAACACGGAATTACGGGCATGGGCTGTAGGTAACACGGAATTACGGGCATGGGCTGTAGGTAACATGGGATTACGGGCATGGGCTGTAGGTAACACGGGATTACGGGCATGGGCTGTAGGTAACACGGAATTACGGGCATGGGCTGTAGGTAACATGGGATTACGGGCATGGGCTGTAGGTAACACGGGATTACGGGCATGGGCTGTAGGTAACACGGGAATACTGGCATGGGCTGTAGGTAACACGGGATTACGGGCATGGGCTGTAGGTAACACGGGATTACGGGCATGGGCTGTAGGTAACATGGGATTACGGGCATGGGCTGTAGGTAACACGGGATTACGGGCATGGGCTGTAGGTAACACGTGATTACGAGCATGGGCTGTAGGTAACATAGGATTACGGGCATGGGCTGTAGGTAACATAGGATTACGGGCATGGGCTGTAGGTAACACAGGATTACGGGCATGGGCTGTAGGTAACATAGGATTACGGGCATGGGCTGTAGGTAACACGGGATTACGGGCATGGGCTGTAGGTAACACGGGATTACGGGCATGGGCTGTAGGTAACACGGGATTACGGGCATGGGCTGTAGGTAACACGGGATTACGGGCATGGGCTGTAGGTAACACGGGATTACGGGCATGGGCTGTAGGTAACATGGGATTACGGGCATGGGCTGTAGGTAACACGGGATTACGAGCATGGGCTGTAGGTAACATAGGATTACGGGCATGGGCTGTAGGTAACACGGGATTACGGGCATGGGCTGTAGGTAACACGGGATTATGGGCATGGGCTGTAGGTAACATAGGATTACGGGCATGGGCTGTAGGTAACATAGGATTACGGGCATGGGCTGTAGGTAACATAGGATTACGGGCATGGGCTGTAGGTAACACAGGATTACGGGCATGGGCTGTAGGTAACACAGGATTACGGGCATGGGCTGTAGGTAACACGGGATTAAGGGCATGGGCTGTAGGTAACACGGGATTACGGGCATGGGCTGTAGGTAACACGGGATTACGGGCATGGACTGTAGGTAACACGGGATTACGGGCATGGGCTGTAGGTAACATGGGATTACAGGCATGGGCTGTAGGTAACATGGGATTACGGGCATGGACTGTAGGTAACATGGGATTACGGGCATGGGCTGTAGGTAACACGGGATTACGGGCATGGGCTGTAGGTAACACAGGATTACGGGCATGGGCTGTAGGTAACATAGGATTACGGGCATGGGCTGTAGGTAACACAGGATTACGGGCATGGGCTGTAGGTAACACTGGATTACGGGCATGGGCTGTAGGTAACACGGGATTACGGGCATGGGCTGTAGGTAACATGGGATTACGGGCATGGGCTGTAGGTAACACTGGATTACGGGCATGGGCTGTAGGTAACACGGGATTACGGGCATGGGCTGTAGGTAACACGGGATTACGGGCATGGACTGTAGGTAACATGGGATTACGGGCATGGGCTGTAGGTAACATGGGATTACGGGCATGGGCTGTAGGTAACATGGGATTACGGGCATGGACTGTAGGTAACATGGGATTACGGGCATGGGCTGTAGGTAACACGGGATTACAGGCATGGGCTGTAGGTAACATAGGATTACGGGCATGGGCTGTAGGTAACATAGGATTACGGGCATGGGCTGTAGGTAACACGGGATTACGGGCATGGGCTGTAGGTAACACGGGATTACGGGCATGGGCTGTAGGTAACACGGGATTACGGGCATGGGCTGTAGGTAACACGGGATTACGGGCATGGACTGTAGGTAACATGGGATTACGGGCATGGGCTGTAGGTAACATGGGATTACGGGCATGGGCTGTAGGTAACACGGGATTATGGACATGGGCTGTAGGTAACACGGGATTACGGGCATGGGCTGTAGGTAACACGGGATTACGGGTATGGGCTGTAGGTAACACAGGATTACGGGCATGGGCTGTAGGTAACACGGAATTACGGGCATGGGCTGTAGGTAACACGGAATTACGGGCATGGGCTGTAGGTAACATGGGATTACGGGCATGGGCTGTAGGTAACACAGGATTACGGGCATGGGCTGTAGGTAACACGGAATTACGGGCATGGGCTGTAGGTAACATGGGATTACGGGCATGGGCTGTAGGTAACACAGGATTACGGGCATGGGCTGTAGGTAACACTGGATTACGGGCATGGGCTGTAGGTAACACGGGATTACGGGCATGGGCTGTAGGTAACACGGGATTACGGGCATGGACTGTAGGTAACACAGGATTACGGGCATGGGCTGTAGGTAACACTGGATTACGGGCATGGGCTGTAGGTAACACGGGATTACGGGCATGGGCTGTAGGTAACATGGGATTACGGGCATGGGCTGTAGGTAACACAGGATTACGGGCATGGGCTGTAGGTAACACTGGATTACGGGCATGGGCTGTAGGTAACACGGGATTACGGGCATGGGCTGTAGGTAACACGGGATTACGGGCATGGACTGTAGGTAACATGGGATTACGGGCATGGGCTGTAGGTAACATGGGATTACGGGCATGGGCTGTAGGTAACATGGGATTACGGGCATGGACTGTAGGTAACATGGGATTACGGGCATGGGCTGTAGGTAACATAGGATTACGGGCATGGGCTGTAGGTAACATAGGATTACGGGCATGGGCTGTAGGTAACACGGGATTACGGGCATGGGCTGTAGGTAACACGGGATTACGGGCATGGGCTGTAGGTAACACGGGATTACGGGCATGGGCTGTAGGTAACATGGGATTACAGGCATGGGCTGTAGGTAACATGGGATTACGGGCATGGACTGTAGGTAACATGGGATTACGGGCATGGGCTGTAGGTAACACGGGATTACAGGCATGGGCTGTAGGTAACACAGGATTACGGGCATGGGCTGTAGGTAACATAGGATTACGGGCATGGGCTGTAGGTAACACAGGATTACGGGCATGGGCTGTAGGTAACACTGGATTACGGGCATGGGCTGTAGGTAACACGGGATTACGGGCATGGGCTGTAGGTAACATGGGATTACGGGCATGGGCTGTAGGTAACACTGGATTACGGGCATGGGCTGTAGGTAACACGGGATTACGGGCATGGGCTGTAGGTAACACGGGATTACGGGCATGGACTGTAGGTAACATGGGATTACGGGCATGGGCTGTAGGTAACATGGGATTACGGGCATGGGCTGTAGGTAACATGGGATTACGGGCATGGACTGTAGGTAACATGGGATTACGGGCATGGGCTGTAGGTAACACGGGATTACAGGCATGGGCTGTAGGTAACATAGGATTACGGGCATGGGCTGTAGGTAACATAGGATTACGGGCATGGGCTGTAGGTAACACGGGATTACGGGCATGGGCTGTAGGTAACACGGGATTACGGGCATGGGCTGTAGGTAACACGGGATTACGGGCATGGGCTGTAGGTAACACGGGATTACGGGCATGGACTGTAGGTAACATGGGATTACGGGCATGGGCTGTAGGTAACATGGGATTACGGGCATGGGCTGTAGGTAACACGGGATTATGGACATGGGCTGTAGGTAACACGGGATTACGGGCATGGGCTGTAGGTAACACGGGATTACGGGTATGGGCTGTAGGTAACACAGGATTACGGGCATGGGCTGTAGGTAACACGGAATTACGGGCATGGGCTGTAGGTAACACGGAATTACGGGCATGGGCTGTAGGTAACATGGGATTACGGGCATGGGCTGTAGGTAACACAGGATTACGGGCATGGGCTGTAGGTAACACGGAATTACGGGCATGGGCTGTAGGTAACATGGGATTACGGGCATGGGCTGTAGGTAACACAGGATTACGGGCATGGGCTGTAGGTAACACTGGATTACGGGCATGGGCTGTAGGTAACACGGGATTACGGGCATGGGCTGTAGGTAACACGGGATTACGGGCATGGACTGTAGGTAACACAGGATTACGGGCATGGGCTGTAGGTAACACTGGATTACGGGCATGGGCTGTAGGTAACACGGGATTACGGGCATGGGCTGTAGGTAACATGGGATTACGGGCATGGGCTGTAGGTAACACAGGATTACGGGCATGGGCTGTAGGTAACACTGGATTACGGGCATGGGCTGTAGGTAACACGGGATTACGGGCATGGGCTGTAGGTAACACGGGATTACGGGCATGGACTGTAGGTAACATGGGATTACGGGCATGGGCTGTAGGTAACATGGGATTACGGGCATGGGCTGTAGGTAACATGGGATTACGGGCATGGACTGTAGGTAACATGGGATTACGGGCATGGGCTGTAGGTAACATAGGATTACGGGCATGGGCTGTAGGTAACATAGGATTACGGGCATGGGCTGTAGGTAACACGGGATTACGGGCATGGGCTGTAGGTAACACGGGATTACGGGCATGGGCTGTAGGTAACACGGGATTACGGGCATGGGCTGTAGGTAACACGGGATTACGGGCATGGACTGTAGGTAACATGGGATTACGGGCATGGGCTGTAGGTAACATGGGATTACGGGCATGGGCTGTAGGTAACACGGGATTATGGACATGGGCTGTAGGTAACACGGGATTACGGGCATGGGCTGTAGGTAACACGGGATTACGGGTATGGGCTGTAGGTAACACAGGATTACGGGCATGGGCTGTAGGTAACACGGAATTACGGGCATGGGCTGTAGGTAACACGGAATTACGGGCATGGGCTGTAGGTAACATGGGATTACGGGCATGGGCTGTAGGTAACACGGGATTACGGGCATGGGCTGTAGGTAACACGGAATTACGGGCATGGGCTGTAGGTAACATGGGATTACGGGCATGGGCTGTAGGTAACACGGGATTACGGGCATGGGCTGTAGGTAACACGGGATTACTGGCATGGGCTGTAGGTAACACGGGATTACGGGCATGGGCTGTAGGTAACACGGGATTACGGGCATGGGCTGTAGGTAACATGGGATTACGGGCATGGGCTGTAGGTAACACGGGATTACGGGCATGGGCTGTAGGTAACACGTGATTACGAGCATGGGCTGTAGGTAACATAGGATTACGGGCATGGGCTGTAGGTAACATAGGATTACGGGCATGGGCTGTAGGTAACACAGGATTACGGGCATGGGCTGTAGGTAACATAGGATTACGGGCATGGGCTGTAGGTAACACGGGATTACGGGCATGGGCTGTAGGTAACACGGGATTACGGGCATGGGCTGTAGGTAACACGGGATTACGGGCATGGGCTGTAGGTAACACGGGATTACGGGCATGGGCTGTAGGTAACACGGGATTACGGGCATGGGCTGTAGGTAACATGGGATTACGGGCATGGGCTGTAGGTAACACGGGATTACGGGCATGGGCTGTAGGTAACACGTGATTACGAGCATGGGCTGTAGGTAACATAGGATTACGGGCATGGGCTGTAGGTAACACGGGATTACGGGCATGGGCTGTAGGTAACACGGGATTATGGGCATGGGCTGTAGGTAACATAGGATTACGGGCATGGGCTGTAGGTAACATAGGATTACGGGCATGGGCTGTAGGTAACACAGGATTACGGGCATGGGCTGTAGGTAACATAGGATTACGGGCATGGGCTGTAGGTAACACAGGATTACGGGCATGGGCTGTAGGTAACACGGGATTAAGGGCATGGGCTGTAGGTAACACGGGATTACGGGCATGGGCTGTAGGTAACACGGGATTACGGGCATGGACTGTAGGTAACACGGGATTACGGGCATGGGCTGTAGGTAACATGGGATTACAGGCATGGGCTGTAGGTAACATGGGATTACGGGCATGGACTGTAGGTAACATGGGATTACGGGCATGGGCTGTAGGTAACACGGGATTACAGGCATGGGCTGTAGGTAACACAGGATTACGGGCATGGGCTGTAGGTAACATAGGATTACGGGCATGGGCTGTAGGTAACACAGGATTACGGGCATGGGCTGTAGGTAACACTGGATTACGGGCATGGGCTGTAGGTAACACGGGATTACGGGCATGGGCTGTAGGTAACACGGGATTACGGGCATGGACTGTAGGTAACATGGGATTACGGGCATGGGCTGTAGGTAACATGGGATTACGGGCATGGGCTGTAGGTAACATGGGATTACGGGCATGGACTGTAGGTAACATGGGATTACGGGCATGGGCTGTAGGTAACACGGGATTACAGGCATGGGCTGTAGGTAACATAGGATTACGGGCATGGGCTGTAGGTAACATAGGATTACGGGCATGGGCTGTAGGTAACACGGGATTACGGGCATGGGCTGTAGGTAACACGGGATTACGGGCATGGGCTGTAGGTAACACGGGATTACGGGCATGGGCTGTAGGTAACACGGGATTACGGGCATGGACTGTAGGTAACATGGGATTACGGGCATGGGCTGTAGGTAACATGGGATTACGGGCATGGGCTGTAGGTAACATAGGATTATGGACATGGACTGTAGGTAACACGGGATTACGGGCATGGGCTGTAGGTAACACGGGATTACGGGCATGGGCTGTAGGTAACACAGGATTACAGGCATGGACTGTAGGTAACACAGGATTACGGGCATGGGCTGTAGGTAACACAGGATTACGGGCATGGGCTGTAGGTAACACGGGATTACGGGCATGGGCTGTAGGTAACACGGGATTACGGGCATGGGCTGTAGGTAACACAGGATTACGGGCATGGGCTGTAGGTAACATAGGATTACGGGCATGGGCTGTAGGTAACATAGGATTACGGGCACGGGCTGTAGGTAACACAGGATTACGAGCATGGGCTGTAGGTAACACAGGATTACGAGCATGGGCTGTAGGTAACACAGGATTACGAGCATGGGCTGTAGGTAACACAGGATTACGGACATGGGCTGTAGGTAACACGGGATTACGAGCATGGGCTGTAGGTAACACGGGATTACGGGCATGGGCTGTAGGTAACACGGGATTACGAGCATGGGCTGTAGGTAACACGGGATTACGGACATGGGCTGTAGGTAACACGGGATTACGAGCATGGGCTGTAGGTAACACGGGATTACGGGCATGGGCTGTAGGTAACACGGGATTACGGGCATGGGCTGTAGGTAACACAGGATTACGGACATGGGCTGTAGGTAACACGGGATTACGAGCATGGGCTGTAGGTAACACGGGATTACGGGCATGGGCTGTAGTTTACACGGGATTACGGGCATGGGCTGTAGGTAACACAGGATTACGGACATGGGCTGTAGGTAACACAGGATTACGGACATGGGCTGTAGGTAACACGGGATTACGAGCATGGGCTGTAGGTAACACGGGATTACGGGCATGGGCTGTAGGTAACACAGGATTACGGACATGGGCTGTAGGTAACACGGGATTACGGGCATGGGCTGTAGGTAACACGGGATTACGGGCATGGGCTGTAGGTAACACGGGATTACGGGCATGGGCTGTAGGTAACACAGGATTACGGGCATGGGCTGTAGGTAACATAGGATTACGGGCACGGGCTGTAGGTAACACAGGATTACGAGCATGGGCTGTAGGTAACACAGGATTACGAGCATGGGCTGTAGGTAACACAGGATTACGGACATGGGCTGTAGGTAACACGGGATTACGAGCATGGGCTGTAGGTAACACGGGATTACGGGCATGGGCTGTAGGTAACACGGGATTACGAGCATGGGCTGTAGGTAACACAGGATTACGGACATGGGCTGTAGGTAACACGGGATTACGAGCATGGGCTGTAGGTAACACAGGATTACTGGCATGGGCTGTAGGTAACACGGGATTACGGGCATGGGCTGTAGGTAACACGGGATTACGGACATGGGCTGTAGGTAACACGGGATTACGAGCATGGGCTGTAGGTAACACGGGATTACGGGCATGGGCTGTAGTTTACACGGGATTACGGGCATGGGCTGTAGGTAACATGGGATTACGGACATGGGCTGTAGGTAACACAGGATTACGGACATGGGCTGTAGGTAACACAGGATTACGGACATGGGCTGTAGGTAACACGGGATTACGAGCATGGGCTGTAGGTAACACGGGATTACGGGCATGGGCTGTAGGTAACACAGGATTACGGGCATGGGCTGTAGGTAACATGGGATTACGGACATGGGCTGTAGGTAACACAGGATTACGGGAATGGGCTGTAGGTAACATGGGATTACGGACATGGGCTGTAGGTAACACAGGATTACGGACATGGGCTGTAGGTAACACGGGATTACGGGCATGGGCTGTAGGTAACACGGGATTACGGGCATGGGCTGTAGGTAACACAGGATTACGGGCATGGAATGTAGGTAACACGGGATAACGGGCATGGGCTGTAGGTAACACGGGATTACGGACATGGGCTGTAGGTAACACAGGATTACGGGCATGGAATGTAGGTAACACGGGATAACGGGCATGGGCTGTAGGTAATACGGGATTACGGGCATGGGCTGTAGGTAACACAGGATTACGAGCATGGGCTGTAGGTAACACGGGATTACGGGCATGGGCTGTAGGTAACACAGGATTACGAGCATGGGCTGTAGGTAACACGGGATTACGGGCACGGGCTGTAGGTAACACGGGATTACGGGCATGGGCTGTAGGTAACACGGGATTACGGGCATGGGCTGTAGGTAACACAGGATTACGGGCATGGGCTGTAGGTAACACTGGATTACGGGCATGGGCTGTAGGTAACACGGGATTACGGGCATGGGCTGTAGGTAACACGGGATTACGGGCATGGACTGTAGGTAACATGGGATTACGGGCATGGGCTGTAGGTAACATGGGATTACGGGCATGGGCTGTAGGTAACATGGGATTACGGGCATGGACTGTAGGTAACATGGGATTACGGGCATGGGCTGTAGGTAACACGGGATTACAGGCATGGGCTGTAGGTAACATAGGATTACGGGCATGGGCTGTAGGTAACATAGGATTACGGGCATGGGCTGTAGGTAACACGGGATTACGGGCATGGGCTGTAGGTAACACGGGATTACGGGCATGGGCTGTAGGTAACACGGGATTACGGGCATGGGCTGTAGGTAACACGGGATTACGGGCATGGGCTGTAGGTAACATGGGATTACGGGCATGGGCTGTAGGTAACATGGGATTACGGGCATGGGCTGTAGGTAACATAGGATTATGGACATGGACTGTAGGTAACACGGGATTACGGGCATGGGCTGTAGGTAACACGGGATTACGGGCATGGGCTGTAGGTAACACAGGATTACAGGCATGGACTGTAGGTAACACAGGATTACGGGCATGGGCTGTAGGTAACACAGGATTACGGGCATGGGCTGTAGGTAACACGGGATTACGGGCATGGGCTGTAGGTAACACGGGATTACGGGCATGGGCTGTAGGTAACACAGGATTACGGGCATGGGCTGTAGGTAACATAGGATTACGGGCATGGGCTGTAGGTAACATAGGATTACGGGCACGGGCTGTAGGTAACATAGGATTACGGGCACGGGCTGTAGGTAACACAGGATTACGAGCATGGGCTGTAGGTAACACAGGATTACGGACATGGGCTGTAGGTAACACGGGATTACGAGCATGGGCTGTAGGTAACACGGGATTACGGGCATGGGCTGTAGGTAACACGGGATTACGAGCATGGGCTGTAGGTAACACAGGATTACGGACATGGGCTGTAGGTAACACGGGATTACGAGCATGGGCTGTAGGTAACACGGGATTACGGGCATGGGCTGTAGGTAACACGGGATTACGGGCATGGGCTGTAGGTAACACAGGATTACGGACATGGGCTGTAGGTAACACGGGATTACGAGCATGGGCTGTAGGTAACACGGGATTACGGGCATGGGCTGTAGTTTACACGGGATTACGGGCATGGGCTGTAGGTAACACAGGATTACGGACATGGGCTGTAGGTAACACAGGATTACGGACATGGGCTGTAGGTAACACGGGATTACGAGCATGGGCTGTAGGTAACACGGGATTACGGGCATGGGCTGTAGGTAACACAGGATTACGGACATGGGCTGTAGGTAACACGGGATTACGGGCATGGGCTGTAGGTAACACGGGATTACGGGCATGGGCTGTAGGTAACACGGGATTACGGGCATGGGCTGTAGGTAACACAGGATTACGGGCATGGGCTGTAGGTAACATAGGATTACGGGCACGGGCTGTAGGTAACACAGGATTACGAGCATGGGCTGTAGGTAACACAGGATTACGAGCATGGGCTGTAGGTAACACAGGATTACGGACATGGGCTGTAGGTAACACGGGATTACGAGCATGGGCTGTAGGTAACACGGGATTACGGGCATGGGCTGTAGGTAACACGGGATTACGAGCATGGGCTGTAGGTAACACAGGATTACGGACATGGGCTGTAGGTAACACGGGATTACGAGCATGGGCTGTAGGTAACACAGGATTACTGGCATGGGCTGTAGGTAACACGGGATTACGGGCATGGGCTGTAGGTAACACGGGATTACGGACATGGGCTGTAGGTAACACGGGATTACGAGCATGGGCTGTAGGTAACACGGGATTACGGGCATGGGCTGTAGTTTACACGGGATTACGGGCATGGGCTGTAGGTAACATGGGATTACGGACATGGGCTGTAGGTAACACAGGATTACGGACATGGGCTGTAGGTAACACAGGATTACGGACATGGGCTGTAGGTAACACGGGATTACGAGCATGGGCTGTAGGTAACACGGGATTACGGGCATGGGCTGTAGGTAACACAGGATTACGGGCATGGGCTGTAGGTAACATGGGATTACGGACATGGGCTGTAGGTAACACAGGATTACGGGAATGGGCTGTAGGTAACATGGGATTACGGACATGGGCTGTAGGTAACACAGGATTACGGACATGGGCTGTAGGTAACACGGGATTACGGGCATGGGCTGTAGGTAACACGGGATTACGGGCATGGGCTGTAGGTAACACAGGATTACGGGCATGGAATGTAGGTAACACGGGATAACGGGCATGGGCTGTAGGTAACACGGGATTACGGACATGGGCTGTAGGTAACACAGGATTACGGGCATGGAATGTAGGTAACACGGGATAACGGGCATGGGCTGTAGGTAATACGGGATTACGGGCATGGGCTGTAGGTAACACAGGATTACGAGCATGGGCTGTAGGTAACACGGGATTACGGGCATGGGCTGTAGGTAACACAGGATTACGAGCATGGGCTGTAGGTAACACGGGATTACGGGCACGGGCTGTAGGTAACACGGGATTACGGGCATGGGCTGTAGGTAACACGGGATTACGGGCATGGGCTGTAGGTAACACGGGATTACTGGCATGGAATGTAGGTAACACGGGATTACGGGCATGGGCTGTAGGTAACACGGGATTACGGACATGGGCTGTAGGTAACACGGGATTACGGGCATGGGCTGTAGGTAACACAGGATTACGGGCATGGAATGTAGGTAACACGGGATAACGGGCATGGAATGTAGGTAACACGGGATAACGGGCATGGGCTGTAGGTAACACAGGATTACGAGCATGGGCTGTAGGTAACACGGGATTACGGGCACGGGCTGTAGGCAACACGGGATTACGGGCATGGGCTGTAGGTAACACGGGATTACGGGCATGGGCTGTAGGTAACACGGGATTACTGGCATGGAATGTAGGTAACACGGGATTACGGGCACGGGCTGTAGGCAACACGGGATTACGGGCATGGGCTGTAGGTAACACGGGATTACGGGCATGGGCTGTAGGTAACACGGGATTACAGGCATGGGCTGTAGGTAACACGGGATTACGGGCATGGGCTGTAGGTAACACGGGATTACTGGCATGGAATGTAGGTAACACGGGATTACGGGCATGGGCTGTAGGTAACATGGGATTACGGGCATGGACTGTAGGTAACACGGGATTACGGGCATGGGCTGTAGGTAACACGGGATTACGGGCATGGGCTGTAGGTAACATAGGATTACGGGTATGGGCTGTAGGTAACACAGGATTACAGGCATGGGCTGTAGGTAACATAGGATTACGGGTATGGGCTGTAGGTAACACGGGATTATGGACATGGGCTGTAGGTAACACGGGATTACGGGCATGGGCTGTAGGTAACATAGGATTACGGGTATGGGCTGTAGGTAACACGGGATTATGGACATGGGCTGTAGGTAACACGGGATTAAGGGCATGGGCTGTAGGTAACACGGGATTACGGGCATGGGCTGTAGGTAACACGGGATTACGGGCATGGGCTGTAGGTAACACGGGATTACGGGCATGGGCTGTAGGTAACACGGAATTACGGGCATGGGCTGTACGTAACATGGGATTACGGGCATGGGCTGTAGGTAACACAGGATTACGGGCATGGGCTGTAGGTAACACGGGATTACGGGCATGGGCTGTAGGTAACACGGAATTACGGGCATGGGCTGTAGGTAGCATGGGATTACGGGCATGGGCTGTAGGTAACACGGGATTACGAGCATGGGCTGTAGGTAACACGGGATTACGGGCATGGGCTGTAGGTAACACGGGATTACGAGCATGGGCTGTAGGTAACACAGGATTACGGACATGGGCTGTAGGTAACACGGGATTACGAGCATGGGCTGTAGGTAACACAGGATTACTGGCATGGGCTGTAGGTAACACGGGATTACGGGCATGGGCTGTAGGTAACACGGGATTACGGACATGGGCTGTAGGTAACACGGGATTACGAGCATGGGCTGTAGGTAACACGGGATTACGGGCATGGGCTGTAGTTTACACGGGATTACGGGCATGGGCTGTAGGTAACATGGGATTACGGACATGGGCTGTAGGTAACACAGGATTACGGACATGGGCTGTAGGTAACACAGGATTACGGACATGGGCTGTAGGTAACACGGGATTACGAGCATGGGCTGTAGGTAACACGGGATTACGGGCATGGGCTGTAGGTAACACAGGATTACGGGCATGGGCTGTAGGTAACATGGGATTACGGACATGGGCTGTAGGTAACACAGGATTACGGGAATGGGCTGTAGGTAACATGGGATTACGGACATGGGCTGTAGGTAACACAGGATTACGGACATGGGCTGTAGGTAACACGGGATTACGGGCATGGGCTGTAGGTAACACGGGATTACGGGCATGGGCTGTAGGTAACACAGGATTACGGGCATGGAATGTAGGTAACACGGGATAACGGGCATGGGCTGTAGGTAACACGGGATTACGGACATGGGCTGTAGGTAACACAGGATTACGGGCATGGAATGTAGGTAACACGGGATAACGGGCATGGGCTGTAGGTAATACGGGATTACGGGCATGGGCTGTAGGTAACACAGGATTACGAGCATGGGCTGTAGGTAACACGGGATTACGGGCATGGGCTGTAGGTAACACAGGATTACGAGCATGGGCTGTAGGTAACACGGGATTACGGGCACGGGCTGTAGGTAACACGGGATTACGGGCATGGGCTGTAGGTAACACGGGATTACGGGCATGGGCTGTAGGTAACACGGGATTACTGGCATGGAATGTAGGTAACACGGGATTACGGGCATGGGCTGTAGGTAACACGGGATTACGGACATGGGCTGTAGGTAACACGGGATTACGGGCATGGGCTGTAGGTAACACAGGATTACGGGCATGGAATGTAGGTAACACGGGATAACGGGCATGGAATGTAGGTAACACGGGATAACGGGCATGGGCTGTAGGTAACACAGGATTACGAGCATGGGCTGTAGGTAACACGGGATTACGGGCACGGGCTGTAGGCAACACGGGATTACGGGCATGGGCTGTAGGTAACACGGGATTACGGGCATGGGCTGTAGGTAACACGGGATTACTGGCATGGAATGTAGGTAACACGGGATTACGGGCATGGGCTGTAGGTAACACGGGATTACGGGCATGGGCTGTAGGTAACACGGGATTACAGGCATGGGCTGTAGGTAACACGGGATTACGGGCATGGGCTGTAGGTAACACGGGATTACTGGCATGGAATGTAGGTAACACGGGATTACGGGCATGGGCTGTAGGTAACATGGGATTACGGGCATGGACTGTAGGTAACACGGGATTACGGGCATGGGCTGTAGGTAACACGGGATTACGGGCATGGGCTGTAGGTAACATAGGATTACGGGTATGGGCTGTAGGTAACACAGGATTACAGGCATGGGCTGTAGGTAACATAGGATTACGGGTATGGGCTGTAGGTAACACGGGATTATGGACATGGGCTGTAGGTAACACGGGATTACGGGCATGGGCTGTAGGTAACACGGGATTACGGGCATGGGCTGTAGGTAACATAGGATTACGGGTATGGGCTGTAGGTAACACGGGATTATGGACATGGGCTGTAGGTAACACGGGATTATGGACATGGGCTGTAGGTAACACGGGATTAAGGGCATGGGCTGTAGGTAACACGGGATTACGGGCATGGGCTGTAGGTAACACGGAATTACGGGCATGGGCTGTACGTAACATGGGATTACGGGCATGGGCTGTAGGTAACACAGGATTACGGGCATGGGCTGTAGGTAACACGGGATTACGGGCATGGGCTGTAGGTAACACGGAATTACGGGCATGGGCTGTAGGTAGCATGGGATTACGGGCATGGGCTGTAGGTAACACGGGATTACGGGCATGGGCTGTAGGTAACACGGGATTACTGGCATGGGCTGTAGGTAACACGGGATTACGGGCATGGGCTGTAGGTAACACGGGATTACGGGCATGGGCTGTAGGTAACACGGGATTATGGGCATGGGCTGTAGGTAACATAGGATTACGGGCATGGGCTGTAGGTAACATAGGATTACGGGCATGGGCTGTAGGTAACACAGGATTACGGGCATGGGCTGTAGGTAATATAGGATTACGGGCATGGGCTGTAGGTAACACAGGATTACGGGCATGGGCTGTAGGTAACACGGGATTACGGGCATGGGCTGTAGGTAACACGGGATTACGGGCATGGGCTGTAGGTAACACGGGATTACGGGCATGGACTGTAGGTAACATGGGATTACGGGCATGGGCTGTAGGTAACATGGGATTACAGGCATGGGCTGTAGGTAACATGGGATTACGGGCATGGACTGTAGGTAACATGGGATTACGGGCATGGGCTGTAGGTAACACGGGATTACGGGCATGGGCTGTAGGTAACATAGGATTACGGGCATGGGCTGTAGGTAACATAGGATTACGGGCATGGGCTGTAGGTAACACAGGATTACGGGCATGGGCTGTAGGTAACATAGGATTACGGGCATGGGCTGTAGGTAACACAGGATTACGGGCATGGGCTGTAGGTAACACGGGATTACGGGCATGGGCTGTAGGTAACACAGGATTACAGGCATGGGCTGTAGGTAACACGGGATTACGGGCATGGGCTGTAGGTAACACGGGATTACGGGCATGGGCTGTAGGTAACACGGGATTACGGGCATGGACTGTAGGTAACATGGGATTACGGGCATGGGCTGTAGGTAACATGGGATTACGGGCATGGGCTGTAGGTAACATAGGATTATGGACATGGACTGTAGGTAACACGGGATTACGGGCATGGGCTGTAGGTAACACAGGATTACGGGCATGGGCTGTAGGTAACAAAGGATTACGGGCATGGGCTGTAGGTAACATAGGATTACGGGCATGGGCTGTAGGTAACACAGGATTACAGGCATGGGCTGTAGGTAACACGGGATTACGGGCATGGGCTGTAGGTAACACGGGATTACGGGCATGGGCTGTAGGTAACACGGGATTACGGGCATGGACTGTAGGTAACATGGGATTACGGACATGGGCTGTAGGTAACACGGGATTACGAGCATGGGCTGTAGGTAACACAGGATTACGGGCATGGGCTGTAGGTAACATAGGATTACGGGCATGGGCTGTAGGTAACATAGGATTACGGGCATGGGCTGTAGGTAACACGGGATTACGGGCATGGGCTGTAGGTAACACGGGATTATGGGCATGGACTGTAGGTAACACGGGATTACGGGCATGGACTGTAGGTAACATGGGATTACGGGCATGGGCTGTAGGTAACACGGGATTATGGGCATGGGCTGTAGGTAACACGGGATTACGGGCATGGACTGTAGGTAACATGGGATTACGGGCATGGGCTGTAGGTAACATGGGATTACGGGCATGGGCTGTAGGTAACATAGGATTATGGACATGGACTGTAGGTAACACGGGATTACGGGCATGGGCTGTAGGTAACACAGGATTACGGGCATGGGCTGTAGGTAACAAAGGATTACGGGCATGGGCTGTAGGTAACATAGGATTACGGGCATGGGCTGTAGGTAACACAGGATTACAGGCATGGGCTGTAGGTAACACGGGATTACGGGCATGGGCTGTAGGTAACACGGGATTACGGGCATGGGCTGTAGGTAACACGGGATTACGGGCATGGACTGTAGGTAACATGGGATTACGGACATGGGCTGTAGGTAACACGGGATTACGAGCATGGGCTGTAGGTAACACAGGATTACGGGCATGGGCTGTAGGTAACATAGGATTACGGGCATGGGCTGTAGGTAACATAGGATTACGGGCATGGGCTGTAGGTAACACGGGATTACGGGCATGGGCTGTAGGTAACACGGGATTATGGGCATGGACTGTAGGTAACACGGGATTACGGGCATGGGCTGTAGGTAACACGGGATTACGGGCATGGGCTGTAGGTAACATAGGATTACGGGCATAGGCTGTAGGTAACACGGGATTACGGGCATGGACTGTAGGTAACACGGGATTACGGGCATGGGCTGTAGGTAACACAGGATTACGAGCATGGGCTGTAGGTAACACGGGATTACGGGCATGGGCTGTAGGTAACACAGGATTACGAGCATGGGCTGTAGGTAACACGGGATTACGGGCATGGGCTGTAGGTAACACGGGATTACGGGCATGGGCTGTAGGTAACACAGGATTACGAGCATGGGCTGTAGGTAACATAGGATTACGGGCATGGGCTGTAGGTAACATAGGATTACGGGCATGGGCTGTAGGTAACACAGGATTACGAGCATGGGCTGTAGGTAACACAGGATTACGGGCATGGGCTGTAGGTAACATAGGATTACGGGCATGGGCTGTAGGTAACACAGGATTACAGGCATGGGCTGTAGGTAACATAGGATTACGGGCATGGGCTGTAGGTAACATAGGATTACGGGCATGGGCTGTAGGTAACACGGGATTACGGGCATGGGCTGTAGGTAACACGGGATTACGGGCATGGGCTGTAGGTAACACAGGATTACGGGCATGGGCTGTAGGTAACACAGGATTACGGGCATGGGCTGTAGGTAACATAGGATTACGGGCACGGGCTGTAGGTAACACAGGATTACGAGCACGGGCTGTAGGTAACACAGGATTACGAGCATGGGCTGTAGGTAACACGGGATTATGGACATGGGCTGTAGGTAACACGGGATTACGAGCATGGGCTGTAGGTAACACAGGATTACGAGCATGGGCTGTAGGTAACACAGGATTACGGGCATGGGCTGTAGGTAACATAGGATTACGGGCACGGGCTGTAGGTAACACAGGATTACGAGCACGGGCTGTAGGTAACACAGGATTACGAACATGGGCTGTAGGTAACACGGGATTACGGGCATGGACTGTAGGTAACATGGGATTACGGACATGGGCTGTAGGTAACACGGGATTACGAGCATGGGCTGTAGGTAACACAGGATTACGGGCATGGGCTGTAGGTAACATAGGATTACGGGCATGGGCTGTAGGTAACATAGGATTACGGGCATGGGCTGTAGGTAACACGGGATTACGGGCATGGGCTGTAGGTAACACGGGATTATGGGCATGGACTGTAGGTAACACGGGATTACGGGCATGGGCTGTAGGTAACACGGGAATACAGGCATGGGCTGTAGGTAACATAGGATTACGGGCATAGGCTGTAGGTAACACGGGATTACGGGCATGGACTGTAGGTAACACGGGATTACGGGCATGGGCTGTAGGTAACACAGGATTACAGGCATGGGCTGTAGGTAACATAGGATTACGGGCATGGGCTGTAGGTAACATAGGATTACGGGCATGGGCTGTAGGTAACACGGGATTACGGGCATGGGCTGTAGGTAACACGGGATTACGGGCATGGGCTGTAGGTAACACAGGATTACGGGCATGGGCTGTAGGTAACACAGGATTACGGGCATGGGCTGTAGGTAACATAGGATTACGGGCACGGGCTGTAGGTAACACAGGATTACGAGCACGGGCTGTAGGTAACACAGGATTACGAGCATGGGCTGTAGGTAACACGGGATTACGGACATGGGCTGTAGGTAACACGGGATTACGAGCATGGGCTGTAGGTAACACAGGATTACGGGCATGGGCTGTAGGTAACATAGGATTACGGGCATGGGCTGTAGGTAACATAGGATTACGGGCATGGGCTGTAGGTAACACAGGATTACGGACATGGGCTGTAGGTAACACGGGATTACGGACATGGGCTGTAGGTAACACGGGATTACGAGCATGGGCTGTAGGTAACACGGGATTACGGGCATGGGCTGTAGGTAACACAGGATTACGGACATGGGCTGTAGGTAACACGGGATTACGGGCATGGGCTGTAGGTAACACGGGATTACGGGCATGGGCTGTAGGTAACACAGGATTACGGGCATGGGCTGTAGGTAACATAGGATTACGGGCATGGGCTGTAGGTAACACGGAATTACGGGCATGGGCTGTAGGTAACATGGGATTACGGGCATGGGCTGTAGGTAACACAGAATTACAGGCATGGGCTGTAGGTAACACGGGATTACGGGCATGGGCTGTAGGTAACACGGGATTACGGGCATGGGCTGTAGGTAACACAGGATTACGGGCATGGGCTGTAGGTAACATAGGATTACGGGCATGGGCTGTAGGTAACATAGGATTACGGGCATGGGCTGTAGGTAACATAGGATTACGGGCATGGGCTGTAGGTAACATAGGATTACGGGCATGGGCTGTAGGTAACATAGGATTACGGGCATGGGCTGTAGGTAACACAGGATTACGGGCATGGGCTGTAGGTAACATAGGATTACGGGCATGGGCTGTAGGTAACATAGGATTACGGGCATGGGCTGTAGGTAACATAGGATTACGGGCACGGGCTGTAGGTAACACAGGATTACGAGCATGGGCTGTAGGTAACACAGGATTACGAGCATGGGCTGTAGGTAACACAGGATTACGGACATGGGCTGTAGGTAACACGGGATTACGAGCATGGGCTGTAGGTAACACGGGATTACGGGCATGGGCTGTAGGTAACACGGGATTACGAGCATGGGCTGTAGGTAACACAGGATTACGGACATGGGCTGTAGGTAACACGGGATTACGAGCATGGGCTGTAGGTAACACGGGATTACGGGCATGGGCTGTAGGTAACACGGGATTACGGGCATGGGCTGTAGGTAACACAGGATTACGGACATGGGCTGTAGGTAACACGGGATTACGAGCATGGGCTGTAGGTAACACGGGATTACGGGCATGGGCTGTAGTTTACACGGGATTACGGGCATGGGCTGTAGGTAACACAGGATTACGGACATGGGCTGTAGGTAACACAGGATTACGGACATGGGCTGTAGGTAACACGGGATTACGAGCATGGGCTGTAGGTAACACGGGATTACGGGCATGGGCTGTAGGTAACACAGCATTACGGACATGGGCTGTAGGTAACACGGGATTACGGGCATGGGCTGTAGGTAACACGGGATTACGGGCATGGGCTGTAGGTAACACGGGATTACGGGCATGGGCTGTAGGTAACACAGGATTACGGGCATGGGCTGTAGGTAACATAGGATTACGGGCACGGGCTGTAGGTAACATAGGATTACGGGCACGGGCTGTAGGTAACACAGGATTACGAGCATGGGCTGTAGGTAACACGGGATTACGGGCATGGGTTGTAGGTAACACGGGATTACGGGCATGGGCTGTAGGTAACACGGGATTACGAGCATGGGCTGTAGGTAACACAAGATTACGGACATAGGCTGTAGGTAACACGGGATTACGAGCATGGGCTGTAGGTAACACGGGATTACGGGCATGGGCTGTAGGTAACACGGGATTACGGGCATGGGCTGTAGGTAACACAGGATTACGGACATGGGCTGTAGGTAACACGGGATTACGGGCATGGGCTGTAGGTAACACGGGATTACGAGCATGGGCTGTAGGTAACACGGGATTACGGGCATGGGCTGTAGGTTACACGGGATTACGGGCATGGGCTGTAGGTAACACAGGATTACGGACATGGGCTGTAGGTAACACAGGATTACGGACATGGGCTGTAGGTAACACGGGATTACGGGCATGGGCTGTAGGTAACATGGGATTACGGGCATGGGCTGTAGGTAACACGGGATTACGGGCATGGAATGTAGGTAACACGGGATAACGGGCATGGGCTGTAGGTAACACGGGATTACGAGCATGGGCTGTAGGTAACACGGGATTACGGGCATGGAATGTAGGTAACACGGGATAACGGGCATGGGCTGTAGGTAACACGGGATTACGAGCATGGGCTGTAGGTAACACGGGATTACGGGCATGGAATGTAGGTAACACGGGATAACGGGCATGGGCTGTAGGTAATACGGGATTACGAGCATGGGCTGTAGGTAACACAGGATTACGGGCATGGAATGTAGGTAACACGGGATAACGGGCATGGGCTGTAGGTAATACGGGATTACGAGCATGGGCTGTAGGTAACACGGGATTACGGGCATGGGCTGTAGGTAACACAGGATTACGAGCATGGGCTGTAGGTAACACGGGATTACGGGCACGGGCTGTAGGTAACACGGGATTACGGGCATGGGCTGTAGGTAACACGGGATTACGGGCATGGGCTGTAGGTAACACGGGATTACTGGCATGGAATGTAGGTAACACGGGATTACGGGCATGGGCTGTAGGTAACAAGGGATTACGGACATGGGCTGTAGGTAACACGGGATTACGGGCATGGGCTGTAGGTAACACGGGATTACGGGCATGGGCTGTAGGTAACACAGGATTACGGGCATGGAATGTAGGTAACACGGGATAACGGGCATGGGCTGTAGGTAACACGGGATTACGGACATGGGCTGTAGGTAACACAGGATTACGGGCATGGGCTGTAGGTAACACGGGATTACGGACATGGGCTGTAGGTAACACAGGATTACGAGCATGGGCTGTAGGTAACACGGGATAACGGGCATGGGCTGTAGGTAATACGGGATTACGAGCATGGGCTGTAGGTAACACGGGATTACGGGCATGGGCTGTAGGTAACACAGGATTACGAGCATGGGCTGTAGGTAACACGGGATTACGGGCACGGGCTGTAGGTAACACGGGATTACGGGCATGGGCTGTAGGTAACACGGGATTACGGTCATGGGCTGTAGGTAACACGGGATTACTGGCATGGAATGTAGGTAACACGGGATTACGGGCATGGGCTGTAGGTAACACGGGATTACGGGCATGGGCTGTAGGTAACACGGGATTACGGGCATGGGCTGTAGGTAACACGGGATTACGGGCATGGGCTGTAGGTAACACGGGATTACTGGCATGGAATGTAGGTAACACGGGATTACGGGCATGGGCTGTAGGTAACATGGGATTACGGGCATGGACTGTAGGTAACACGGGATTACGGGCATGGGCTGTAGGTAACACGGGATTACGGGCATGGGCTGTAGGTAACACGGGATTACGGACATGGGCTGTAGGTAACACGGGATTACGGGCATGGGCTGTAGGTAACACGGGATTACGGGCATGGGCTGTAGGTAACACGGGATTACAGGCATGGGCTGTACGTAACACGGGATTACGGGCATGGGCTGTAGGTGACACGGGATTACGGGCATGGGCTGTAGGTAACACGGGATTACGGGCATGGGCTGTAGGTAACACGGGATTACGGGCATGGGCTGTAGGTAACACGGGATTACTGGCATGGAATGTAGGTAACACGGGATTACGGGCATGGACTGTAGGTAACACGGAATTACGGGCATGGGCTGTAGGTAACACGGGATTACGGGCATGGGCTGTAGGTAACACGGGATTACGGGCATGGGCTGTAGGTAACACGGGATTACGGGCATGGGCTGTAGGTAACACGGGATTACGGGCATGGGCTGTAGGTAACACGGGATTACGAGCATGGACTGTAGGTAACACGGGATTATGGGCATGGGCTGTAGGTGACACGGGATTACGGGCATGGACTGTAGGTAACACAGGATTACGGGCATGGACTGTAGGTGACACGGGATTATGGGCATGGGCTGTAGGTGACACGGGATTACGGGCATGGGCTGTAGGTAACACGGGATTACGGGCATGGGCTGTATGTAACACGGGATTACGGGCATGGGCTGTAGGTAACACGGGATTACGGGCATGGGCTGTAGGTAACATAGGATTATGGGCATGGGCTGTAGGTAACACAGGATTACGGACATGGGCTGTAGGTAACACAGGATTACGGACATGGGCTGTAGGTAACACAGGATTACGGGTATGGGCTGTAGGTAACACAGGATTACGGGCATGGGCTGTAGGTAACACATGATTACGGGTATGGGCTGTAGGTAACACAGGATTATGGGCATGGAATGTAGGTAACACGGGATTAGGGGCATGGGCTGTAGGTAACACGGGATTACGGGCATGGGCTGTAGGTAACACAGGATTACGGGCATGGAATGTAGGTAACACGGGATTAGGGGCATGGGCTGTAGGTAACACGGGATTACGAGCATGGGCTGTAGGTAACACAGGATTACGGGTATGGGCTGTAGGTAACACAGGATTACGGGTATGGGCTGTAGGTAACACAGGATTACGGACATGGGCTGTAGGTAACACAGGATTACGGGTATGGGCTGTAGGTAACACAGGATTACGGGCATGGGCTGTAGGTAACACAGGATTACGGGTATGGGCTGTAGGTAACACAGGATTACGGACATGGGCTGTAGGTAACACAGGATTACGGGTAGGGGCTGTAGGTAACACAGGATTACGGGCATGGGCTGTAGGTAACACAGGATTACGGGTATGGGCTGTAGGTAACACAGGATTACGGACATGGGCTGTAGGTAACACAGGATTACGGGTATGGGCTGTAGGTAACACAGGATTACGGGCATGGAATGTAGGTAACACGGGATTAGGGGCATGGGCTGTAGGTAACATGGGATTAGGGGCATGGGCTGTAGGTAACA
Organism: Gastrophryne carolinensis; assembly: GCA_027917425.1. NCBI lineage: Eukaryota > Metazoa > Chordata > Amphibia > Anura > Microhylidae > Gastrophryne > Gastrophryne carolinensis. The sequence continues at coordinate 147,648 of JAQIHN010000051.1, read as the reverse complement.
CGGGATAACGGGCATGGGCTGTAGGTAACATGGGATTACGGGCATGGGCTGTAGGTAACACGGGATAACGGGCATAGGATTACTGGCATGGGCTGTAGGTAACACGGGATTACGGGCATGGGCTGTAGGTAACACGGGATTACGGGCATGGGCTGTAGGTAACATAGGATTACGGGCATGGACTGTAGGTAACACGGGATTACGGGCATGGGCTGTAGGTAACACGGGATTACGGGCATGGGCTGTAGGTAACACGGGATTACGGGCATGGGCTGTAGGTAACACGGGATTACGGGCATGGACTGTAGGTAACACGGGATTACGGGCATGGACTGTAGGTAACACGGGATTACGGGCATGGACTGTAGGTAACACAGGATTACGGACATGGGCTGTAGGTAACACAAGATTACGGGCATGGGCTGTAGGTAACACAGGATTACGGGCATGGGCTGTAGGTAACACGGGATTACGGGCATGGGCTGTAGGTAACACGGGATTACGGGCATGGGCTGTAGGTAACACGGGATTACGGGCATGGGCTGTAGGTAACACGGGATTACGGGCATGGGCTGTAGGTAACACAGGATTACGGGCATGGGCTGTAGGTAACACGGGATTACGGGCATGGGCTGTAGGTAACATGGGATTATGGGCATGGGCTGTAGGTAACACGGGATTACGGGCATGGGCTGTAGGTAACATGGGATTACTGGCATGGGCTGTAGGTAACACGGGATTACGGGCATGGACTGTAGGTAACACGGGATTACGGGCATGGACTGTAGGTAACACGGGATTATGGGCATAGGATTACTGGCATGGGCTGTAGGTAACACGGGATTACGGGCATGGGCTGTAGGTAACACGGGATTACGGGCATGGGCTGTAGGTAACATAGGATTACGGGCATGGGCTGTAGGTAACACAGGATTACGGGCATGGACTGTAGGTAACACGGGATTACGGGCATGGGCTGTAGGTAACACGGGATTACGGGCATGGGCTGTAGGTAACACGGGATTACGGGCATGGGCTGTAGGTAACACGGGATTACTGGCATGGACTGTAGGTAACACAGGATTACGGACATGGGCTGTAGGTAACACAGGATTACGAGCATGGGCTGTAGGTAACACGGGATTACGGGCATGGGCTGTAGGTAACACGGGATTACGGGCATGGGCTGTAGGTAACACGGGATTACGGGCATGGGCTGTAGGTAACACGGGATTACGGGCATGGGCTGTAGGTAACATGGGATTATGGGCATGGGCTGTAGGTAACACGGGATTACGGGCATGGGCTGTAGGTAACACGGGATTACGGGCATGGGCTGTAGGTAACACGGGATTACGGGCATGGGCTGTAGGTGACACAGGATTACGGACATGGGCTGTAGGTAACACAGGATTACGGGCATGGGCTGTAGGTGACACAGGATTACGGACATGGGCTGTAGGTAACACGGGATTACGGACATGGGCTGTAGGTAACACAGGATTACGGGCATGGGCTGTAGGTGACACGGGATTACGGGCATGGGCTGTAGGTGACACGGGATTACGGGCATGGGCTGTAGGTGACACGGGATTACGGGCATGGGCTGTAGGTGACACGGGATTACGGGCATGGGCTGTAGGTGACACGGGATTACGGGCATGGGCTGTAGGTGACACGGGATTACGGGCATGGGCTGTAGGTGACACGGGATTACGGGCATGGGCTGTAGGTGACACGGGATTACGGGCATGGGCTGTAGGTAACAGGATTACGGGCATGGGCTGTAGGTGACACAGGATTACGGGCATGGGCTGTAGGTAACACGGGATTATGGGCATGGGCTGTAGGTAACACGGGATTACGGGCATGGGCTGTAGGTAACACAGGATTATGGGTATGGGCTGTAGGTAACACAGGATTACGGGCATGGGCTGTAGGTAACACAGGATTATGGGTATGGGCTGTAGGTAACACAGGATTACGGGCATGGGCTGTAGGTAACACAGGATTACGGGCATGGACTGTAGGTAACACAGGATTACGGGCATGGGCTGTAGGTAACATAGGATTACGGACATGGGCTGTAGGTAACACGGGATTACGGGCATGGGCTGTAGGTAACACGGGATTACGGGCATGGGCTGTAGGTAACACGGGATTACGGGCATGGGCTGTAGGTAACACGGGATTACGGGCATGGGCTGTAGGTAACACGGGATTACGGACATGGGTTGTAGGTGCTCTAGCATTGCCCATGGCTCGAGTCGCTCACCCTTCCAGGGAAGAAGTTGCTGTTCTTCAGCTTCCGTAAGAAGAAGGCGATGAAGAAGGTTCCGGCCATCAGCACCAGGGACAGCAGCGCCGTGTTGGGTTGTCCAGTTATTTTGATAGAAGCGCCGCTGGTGATATTATCGAATTGGTCAGCAGTAGAGTTCACATCCCAGGACTGAGTCAGGTTCTTCAGGCCACAATTGGTCAGCGGGTGCTCCTGGAAGACCTACAAGAACAACACAAGGAGAGGGACACATGGAGAGGGACACGTGGAGAGGGACACGTGGAGAGGGACACATGGAGAGGGACACATGGAGAGGGACACGTGGAGAGGGACACGTGGAGAGGGACACATGGAGAGGGACACATGGAGAGGGACACGTGGAGAGGGACACATGGAGAGGGACACGTGGAGAGGGACACATGGAGAGGGACACATGGAGAGGGACACGTGGAGAGGGACACATGGAGAGGGACACATGGAGAGGGACACATGGGGCAACCGCAGGTCACATGAGAGACATCAAACACATGGAGAGGGATACATGGAGAGGGACACGTGGAGAGGGACACATGGAGAGGGACACATGGAGAGGGACACATGGGGCAACCGCAGGTCACATGAGAGACATCAAACACATGGAGAGGGACACATGGAGAGGGACGCGTGGAGAGGGACACGTGGAGAGGGACACATGGAGAGGGACACGTGGAGAGGGACAAGTGGAGAGGGACACGTGGAGAGGGACACGTGGAGAGGGACACGTGGGGCAACCGCAGGTCACATGACAGAGTGACATGACACAGTGTAAAGATGACACAAAGATATGGAGCACAGCGCCTATGTGTCTATTGAAGATGGTCACAAGCTTCAGGAGCACATTGCCTATGTGTCTATTGAAGATGGTCACAAGCTTCAGGAGCACGGTGCCTATGTGTCTATTGAAGATGGTCACAAGCTTCAGGAGCACGGTGCCTATGTGTCTATTGAAGATGGTCACAAGCTTCAGGAGCACAGTGCCTATGTGTCTATTGAAGATGGTCACAAGCTTCAGGAGCACGGTGCCTATGTGTCTATTGAAGATGGTCACAAGCTTCAGGAGCACGGTGCCTATGTGTCTATTGAAGATGGTCACAAGCTTCAGGAGCACGGTGCCTATGTGTCTATTGAAGATGGTCACAAGCTTCAGGAGCACAGTGCCTATGTGTCTATTGAAGATGGTCACAAGCTTCAGGAGCACAGTGCCTATGTGTCTATTGTAGATGGTCACAAGCTTCAGGAGCACGGTGCCTATGTGTCTATTGAAGATGGTCACAAGCTTCAGGAGCACAGTGCCTATGTGTCTATTGAAGATGGTCACAAGCTTCAGGAGCACAGTGCCTATGTGTCTATTGAAGATGGTCACAAGCTTCAGGAGCACAGTGCCTATGTGTCTATTGAAGATGGTCACAAGCTTCAGGAGCACAGTGCCTATGTGTCTATTGAAGATGGTCACAAGCTTCAGGAGCACAGTGCCTATGTGTCTATTGAAGATGGTCACAAGCTTCAGGAGCACAGTGCCTATGTGTCTATTGAAGATGGTCACAAGCTTCAGGAGCACATTGCCTATGTGTCTATTGAAGATGGTCACAAGCTTCAGGAGCACGGTGCCTATGTGTCTATTGAAGATGGTCACAAGCTTCAGGAGCACGGTGCCTATGTGTCTATTGAAGATGGTCACAAGCTTCAGGAGCACAGTGCCTATGTGTCTATTGAAGATGGTCACAAGCTTCAGGAGCACGGTGCCTATGTGTCTATTGAAGATGGTCACAAGCTTCAGGAGCACGGTGCCTATGTGTCTATTGAAGATGGTCACAAGCTTCAGGAGCACGGTGCCTATGTGTCTATTGAAGATGGTCACAAGCTTCAGGAGCACAGTGCCTATGTGTCTATTGAAGATGGTCACAAGCTTCAGGAGCACAGTGCCTATGTGTCTATTGTAGATGGTCACAAGCTTCAGGAGCACGGTGCCTATGTGTCTATTGAAGATGGTCACAAGCTTCAGGAGCACAGTGCCTATGTGTCTATTGAAGATGGTCACAAGCTTCAGGAGCACAGTGCCTATGTGTCTATTGAAGATGGTCACAAGCTTCAGGAGCACAGTGCCTATGTGTCTATTGAAGATGGTCACAAGCTTCAGGAGCACAGTGCCTATGTGTCTATTGAAGATGGTCACAAGCTTCAGGAGCACAGTGCCTATGTGTCTATTGAAGATGGTCACAAGCTTCAGGAGCACAATGCCTATGTGTCTATTGAAGATGGTCACAAGCTTCAGGAGCACGGTGCCTATGTGTCTATTGAAGATGGTCACAAGCTTCAGGAGCACAGTGCCTATGTGTCTATTGAAGATGGTCACAAGCTTCAGGAGCACGGTGCCTATGTGTCTATTGAAGATGGTCACAAGCTTCAGGAGCACGGTGCCTATGTGTCTATTGAAGATGGTCACAAGCTTCAGGAGCACGGTGCCTATGTGTCTATTGAAGATGGTCACAAGCTTCAGGAGCACAGTGCCTATGTGTCTATTGAAGATGGTCACAAGCTTCAGGAGCACAGTGCCTATGTGTCTATTGAAGATGGTCACAAGCTTCAGGAGCACAGTGCCTATGTGTCTATTGAAGATGGTCACAAGCTTCAGGAGCACAGTGCCTATGTGTCTATTGAAGATGGTCACAAGCTTCAGGAGCACAGTGCCTATGTGTCTATTGAAGATGGTCACAAGCTTCAGGAGCACAGTGCCTATGTGTCTATTGAAGATGGTCACAAGCTTCAGGAGCACAGTGCCTATGTGTCTATTGAAGATGGTCACAAGCTTCAGGAGCACAGTGCCTATGTGTCTATTGAAGATGGTCACAAGCTTCAGGAGCACAGTGCCTATGTGTCTATTGAAGATGGTCACAAGCTTCAGGAGCACAATGCCTATGTGTCTATTGAAGATGGTCACAAGCTTCAGGAGCACGGTGCCTATGTGTCTATTGAAGATGGTCACAAGCTTCAGGAGCACGGTGCCTATGTGTCTATTGAAGATGGTCACAAGCTTCAGGAGCACGGTGCCTATGTGTCTATTGAAGATGGTCACAAGCTTCAGGAGCACAGTGCCTATGTGTCTATTGTAGATGGTCACAAGCTTCAGGAGCACGGTGCCTATGTGTCTATTGAAGATGGTCACAAGCTTCAGGAGCACAGTGCCTATGTGTCTATTGAAGATGGTCACAAGCTTCAGGAGCACAGTGCCTATGTGTCTATTGAAGATGGTCACAAGCTTCAGGAGCACAGTGCCTATGTGTCTATTGAAGATGGTCACAAGCTTCAGGAGCACAGTGCCTATGTGTCTATTGAAGATGGTCACAAGCTTCAGGAGCACAGTGCCTATGTGTCTATTGAAGATGGTCACAAGCTTCAGGAGCACAGTGCCTATGTGTCTATTGAAGATGGTCACAAGCTTCAGGAGCACGGTGCCTATGTGTCTATTGAAGATGGTCACAAGCTTCAGGAGCACAGTGCCTATGTGTCTATTGAAGATGGTCACAAGCTTCAGGAGCACGGTGCCTATGTGTCTATTGAAGATGGTCACAAGCTTCAGGAGCACAGTGCCTATGTGTCTATTGAAGATGGTCACAAGCTTCAGGAGCACAGTGCCTATGTGTCTATTGAAGATGGTCACAAGCTTCAGGAGCACGGTGCCTATGTGTCTATTGAAGATGGTCACAAGCTTCAGGAGCACAGTGCCTATGTGTCTATTGAAGATGGTCACAAGCTTCAGGAGCACGGTGCCTATGTGTCTATTGAAGATGGTCACAAGCTTCAGGAGCACGGTGCCTATGTGTCTATTGAAGATGGTCACAAGCTTCAGGAGCACAGTGCCTATGTGTCTATTGAAGATGGTCACAAGCTTCAGGAGCACAGTGCCTATGTGTCTATTGTAGATGGTCACAAGCTTCAGGAGCACGGTGCCTATGTGTCTATTGAAGATGGTCACAAGCTTCAGGAGCACGGTGCCTATGTGTCTATTGAAGATGGTCACAAGCTTCAGGAGCACAGTGCCTATGTGTCTATTGAAGATGGTCACAAGCTTCAGGAGCACAGTGCCTATGTGTCTATTGCAGATGATACAGAGATATGGATGTAGATGGAGATGTAACTGTATAACTATGTAACTATGTAACTATGTAACGTCGTACCTTGACCAGCTTGTAGAAGGTCTCGTAGATGAAGATGAGGGAAATCAGAATGGAGAAGATTTCCTGGGTGAAACGCGAGACGAAACGAACCAAGAAGCTTCCCTCGCAGGCCACAGTGGCCACCACAATGACTATGAGCCAGGCCCCGATCCACACGCGGCCCACCAGGTATTCCAGACCATTGGCTGTGCAGAACTGCAGAAGACAAAGGAGATGCTCCTCATAATGGCTATTGACTGCACCCAAATGGCAAACCAGGCTCCAGATACAGGTTCAACTCTATGGCATTCCACGTTTCCTCCCATTACAAACCCCTCGGCCCCGTGTCTTTATTACACCCTATTACCCTCCTAGTTACCCCTTACTCAATCCTCACCAGATAAAACGCTTCCTCAAACACCAGCAATGGTCCTGAAAAGCCCACGACCAGCAGCGGCTGTGCCCCCAGGAGGCAGAAGATGACGCCTTGTATACAGGTTCCGATGATCAGCTCGGACACCCCAAGCAGGCCTCGTGTTTTCTCCCCTGAGGAACAATATGGAAGGCGTCAGAAGGTTCAAGAAAGATAAACAATTATACTTTCATGGGGAATAAAGACTCACCCAGAAGCCCCCCGAAAGTGATGGCCGGGGAGAGGGCAGCGAAATAGATGAAGATGACGGCGGCCATGCACTGCGCATCGAGGGCGTCCCGAAAATCGCTGACGTATTTCGGATAACGCCTTTGGATATCTCTGATGAGTCCCCCGAACGGTCTCCCAGTCCTGCGCAGGGGGTCATCATCAGCGCCATCGGTCACGGCTTCCTTTGTTAGTAGAGCTGAGGAGACAGGTGGGGTGATGAGAAGGCGGAGCCAAGATGGATTTACCTGTGCATGGAAAACCTCCACACTGCTGGGTGCAGCACTGGGACATGTTAGTGGGTGGTGATAGGTCCTAGTGTCTCCCTGTGTGACCCCAATCTAATGGCAGACCCCTGACATCACCAGCTAGATCTTCAGTAGAGTACACTCTCCCCCCTTGTTTTTAATGTCGTCCCTTTTCACGCACCAGGCTCTCCTGCGTCTAGATGTGTCATATGAATGAATATATTTACAGTAGCATTTTGGTGGGTGTTAAATTTAGTGTACTAATTATAGGTATATTTTATTATACTTTATATGATTATAGATATCCCCAAATTATACTGAATTCTTAAGTAACACTCAAATAGAACAACAAAAGGTGAGGGATCCCACACACCCCCCAAAGCTATCCCAACAAACAAGTGGCACCACTATGTTCTATAATCAAAATCGTAAAATTGTATTAAAGTTCAAAGCCGAAAAAGACAAACATATACATTTTAAAACGTCACGCGTTGTGTGACGTCACCTACGTCACTTCATCAAGGCGAACAAGTCCTTGACGTCCCGTGACGTCACGCAACGCATCGGCGGGGAGCTGGGGGCCCTATTTGCTTTGCTTAGGATCATCACCTGGGACACATGAGATATTACCATGGCTACACATACCTATACCCATTCCTACCCGGTTTGTCCTCATTATTCTTGAAGCACTTTAGCACAAAGCACTTTTTTTTATATATATTTGCACATAAAGTTTAGATATTATTAATGATAAATACTATGCACAGTGACTCTGACTGGGAATATTAGGGATAGGTGAGGTCTGATTGCCAGTTTTTTATTAGAATCATATTAGGTATAGGCATCTCAGCAATAGCGCCCCCTTGTGTTGCCTATGTTTTATGTTTTTTAGATTGTTTTAAAATGTATGTTTGTCTTTTTCGACTTTGAACTTTAATAAAATTCTACAGTTTTGATTACAGAACATAGTGGTGCCACTTGTTTGTTGGGATAGCTTTGGGGGGGACCCCTCACCTTTTCTTTTTCGTATAGTATTTATCTATCCGGTTGTGTGCACACTATATGTAGGTTTAGCTAGTGCCGTCCATTTCTTCTGTTTCTTGTTTAACACTCAAATAGGGTGTGAGCCTGAAATCCTGTCATGTCTATAGTAAACAGACCATAACAATAGACACACACCTAGCTGCCAAAAGGTACCTCAATAACTGAGGTATTTTCCCCTTGAAAAGGACTCCTTGATTTCCTAATGAGGTTGGCCCCCGACTTAGACACTTAAATACACATGTAAGGAACTTACCTGGGGGCCAGTCCCGCGGCGCCTTCGCATGATCTCTCCCGACTCGCTCTCTCCGGCGGCCGCGCTGGGCAGCTGCCTCCTCCTCTTCACCCTCTTGTCGGGCTTCGGCCTCTGCCGCCCTCTCAGCCCCGACGGCGGCAGCGGCTGGGGTCCCTGAGGACAGTGGCGGCTCCTCTGCCTCCCCGGGCACGGCGTCCTCTCCTTCCTGCCTGAGGTGCGCGCCTGATGCTCAATCACGCGCGCGAGCGCGTTCAGGATATGCCCTCCGGCTGCGCTGCTTTCAGCGCATTCGCGGGGGCAAATTTAAAAGGACCTATCCTGGTCCAGTGGGTCATTGGCTCTGATAAGCCCAGGGACTGGACAGCCTGGCTGGTCAGGGCGGTCCAGTCCCTGGAGGCGCTCCTATCAGGAGCATGATTACTAGTTGCACCAGTCACAAGTTGCACCAATCAGTACATTTCCCCTTCCCATTGGCCAGTTACCCCTCAAATATGTCCCTGCCCGGTCCACCAGTGCCCGTTATAGCCATTATTAGCTTGGGTGTGCTGTTGGAATTTGCGTTTCGTGTGTATTGATCCGGCTTCGTCCTTGACCACTCCTGTCCGCTGCCCGCACCAACCTTCTGCCTGTCTGACCTTGCTTCTGCTTACTCCTTGGATACCGCGCTTCTGTGACCACCCGGCTTTGACCCCTGCCTGTCTCGACCATTCTCTGCTTAACCCCTTGTACTGACGTTTTTGGACTCTGTTCGCTTGAACTCCTGATTTGGGATACCCCACAGTTCACCCGTCTTTACCATAAGCCAGCAATCTTTGCGCCAGTAAGTCCTGGGGGCACCCGAGTCTGGAGAGGCATAACCCGTGTCTCCAGCGAGTGGGGGCTTGTCTATAGGCACACGAGGCGGTGGAGATTGGGGATTGTTGGCTCACATCCTTGACAACACATTAGACATGGTCAGTGGATGATATTTTTAGAGAGCGATGTAGCTCCTGACATATTGTAAATAATGGGCCTTTATGGGAAATCAATATTGTTAATAATGGTATATATATATATATATATATATATATATATATATATATATATATTTGAATATACAGCAGGGCATGACATGAAGTGGGAAGGCCTAAGGCACGTTTTCCAAGCTAGATAATATCTGCATTCCAAAACCAGAAAATAGAACAAAAGACATCTGAGAGGGCACTTGATAATATCAACATTCTGTGACCATACCATAAATATGTTGTAAATAGACATATAGACCTGAAATAGCAGATGCACCCACTTTTGCATAACCGGTGGGTCAAGCCCAAGGGAGGAGAAGACTAGGGTCGTAAAAGATCAAAGGAATACCAGAAGCCCACTTTTAGTATAATTAGGAGATGAGGAGTGCAGCCGGGGAGGAGGCAGAAGGAGAGGCAAGGCGGGGGAGACGGCTTGGAGCGGACACTGCTTGGAGATGAGAAGCTTGTGAGTGCCGTATCAGGAGGGTAATGTGTCTTTCCCTGTATATATGTATGCCAGTCTCATAACTGTATGCCAGGCTCATGTATTGTGTTTGATTTGAGATTTGATTGCATTATTGTGTTATTTTGTCAACAATATATCTCTTTATTTACTGCGTGTCTCAGTGTCTCTTGCATTTACCAGAAGCCAAAAGAACCTACAGTCTTATAGTCTTATGCGTGTATCCATTGCGTGATCATTGGCCAGATATTGATAATATTGGTATATGTGTTGCCTATTTTAGTCGAGCCGGGCAGGATATAAATATATACATAATATTATTAATATCTAGTTATATCATTGTTTACATTTGGCGAGCGGCAGGCAAGAGGTTAATATTGTTTACAGTTTGGCTTGCGCCAGCCAGGAGATACTATTTATAATATTATTAATATTTTAGTTGTTTATGCTATTAGTATTGTTTACATTTGGCCAGCCATTCAGGAGATATTAATATTATTATTATATTCTCTTGTTTACAGTTTGGCCAGCCATTCAGGAGATATTGAATATAATATTTCAGTATATCATATTAATATTGTTTACAATATGTCCGTTATGACTATATTAATGAGAGACTGGCACAAACTATTAAATATTGGAAGGCCCGCACAACTCAGAATTAAAGCTATTTGTGGCGGCTGGGTGAGAGAGAACCCCAAAGGGGACCTAGAACCTGAACTTGCTATCTCCCAGTACAGAACGCTATTGCTCACCCTGAAATACAATGTCTATTTAAAACTATCACTATCCTTTACTTAAATGATCCCATAGACACATACATTTAAAACACACAATTAAAAATGGTAATAGACAACCACAAAATGCGGGTGGTGCAAGCGGAACCAAACTGGACTATTATATATACCATAATATATAAAATCTACCAAATAATATAATATAAAATATACCAAATCTGTAAAAACATGTAAGCATTTGCAATGTGTAATGGAATACACTGTGATCTATAAAAAGCTATATCTAATGTGCAAAGAAGAAAGGGTTCCTGTAAACTTACAAGTGCATAAAGTGCCAAGAATCTATATAAAGTGCAAAAGACCTATATATAAACACATTAAAGAAGAAGATCCCTCTGTGGGGAACGGGGCAAATATTACATTGCATTTTATCACAGATGCAAGTCTGGAGTTCCCCTTTATTTCCCTCCTAGTCATCAATATGCACTCAGGAAAAGGAATTAGCATTTACAGGTTAAGCAGCGCAGATCACAGACCCCGCCCCCCTGCTGACTGTCACACCTCCAGCCTGGTAAGGCTTCAGTTGGTCTGCAGCTCGCTGGACCCCTGGCTGTGAATTTGTCACATGAAAGAGGGGATCTGCAGACATCCGGCCCCAACACAAATCGGACCATAGCTGCGCTCCCATGTGTCCCAGCACCAAACCAGGTACAGAATCAGAACCGGCTCACAAAACCGCACATGGGGATAGGTTACTGCGGGCTCAGCAATAAAGGAGAACCAGGTAAACGGAGATCTAAGGTTCTGACCCACTTAGGGACCCCATTTCTGGACTCATCGAATGCCCGGCGTCCAGCCCAATCGTTTGGTACCGCTTCCAAAGCCATACAACCCCCCTGCTCCAAGTTATAACCCCTAAAGGATTTTAGGGGCTGAAGCGAGCCCCAGAACAGTGGGAGGTGACAACCCGTCCCATAGAAGGGAGGGGGGTGGAGGGGTCTCGCCGTATAAATAGGGTAACCCTGAGCCAGGCATTGGTCACTTATCTGGAGAGGTCATGAGTCACACGTGCTGGAGGTGCCCACCCACACAGCTTGCCACTTACCTCTTGTGGAAGCCATCATCACCACTACTCTGCAAACTGCATACTAAGGTGACTGAATATTGTTTCTCTGTGTAACTCACTCTATCCTGTAACCGTCTCAGAACAGCATTTTGTATCATCTGTATCATATTATATTATATCATAGCCAAATGCTTGTTATCACTGCCTAGTGTGCGCTCATTGCATTAAAACTTGCATTTTAACTTGAGCGATCTGTTTGCCTTAAACAAGAATCTGTGTGTCCGCAGGCTTTGGGCCTGGTATTCCTGATAGGAGGGACTCGGACAAGGGTTTAGGGGAACGCGGTCTGTGTGTCCGCAGGCTTCGGGCCTGGTATCCCTGATAGGAGGGACTCGGACAAGGGTTTAGGGGAACGCGGTCTGTGTGTGCGCAGGCTTTGGGCCTGGTATTCCTGATAGGAGGGATCGGACAAGGGTTTAGGGGAACGCGGTCTGTGTGTCTGCAGGCTTCGGGCCTGGTATTCCTGATAGGAGGGACTCGGACAAGGGTTTAGGGGAATGTGGTCTGTGTGTCCACAGGCTTTGGGCCTGGTATTCCTGATAGGAGGGACTCGGACAAGGGTTTAGGGGAACGCGGTCTGTGTGTGCGCAGGCTTCGGGCCTGGTATTTCTGATAGGAGGGACTCGGACAAGGGTTTAGGGGAACGCGGTCTGTGTGTGCGCAGGCTTTGGGCCTGGTATTCCTGATAGGAGGGATCGGACAAGGGTTTAGGGGAACGCGGTCTGTGTGTCTGCAGGCTTCGGGCCTGGTATTCCTGATAGGAGGGACTCGGACAAGGGTTTAGGGGAATGTGGTCTGTGTGTCCACAGGCTTTGGGCCTGGTATTCCTGATAGGAGGGACTCGGACAAGGGGTTTGGGGAACGCTGTCTGTGTGTCCGCAGGCTTCGGGCCTGGTATTTCTGATAGGAGGGACTCGGACAAGGGGTTTGGGGAACGCGGTCTGTGTGTCTGCAGGCTTTGGGCCTGGTATTCCTGATAGCGAATCTGGGTGTCAGGAGGTCCCTGGTTTATAGTTGGATCACGTGGCCCGCGGTTCCCTGACACCCTCTATTAGGAAAGTGCTAATGTGCAATAAAGTGCTAGAAAGAGTGCTATCAGCGCTTCCAATACACAGCAAACTGTATAGATATCAAAGCATGTTACCACCAAATTACATCTGTCCAGGTCCACTTGAAACACCCGCTACCGACACCAACGCATTGCGTGGAAAACCACTTCATCAGGATGCTGTCGGTAAATGCCCCCAGCTCTCCCCTAAATACCTGCATACATAGTGGTTGGTTCAATCTCGTTGGGACCATGAAACATTGTGTGTCTGTCATTATATTAATGAGAGAGTCTTATTCAGGATTATAAGGCCTTTCATTTGATATCACACATGACATATATGTATTGGCCAATGACTGATAATCCGCATAGTATCAGACTCTGTATGATATGGAGTTAGAGTCTAAGTTCATGTAGCTAAGATATTAATGGGAATCATGACTTTCTTGGTTACAATATGTCAGTTATGACTATATTAGTCATTATTAGTCTTATTCAGGATTATAAGGCCTTTCATTTGATATCACACATGACATATATGTATTGGCCAGAGCCTGATAATCCACATAGTATCAGACTCTGTATGATATAGAGTTAAAGTCTAAGTTCATGTAACTAAGATATTAATGGGAATCATGAATTTCTTGGTCACAATATACACCTGATTGGTTGCTCGCTGGTGATCGCTGATTGGCCAGCCGGGGGGGGGGGGGGGTTGCGGCGGAGGCTAAGCCAGAGTATAAAAGGAATACTGGTGATAATTAACACTATCACTCAGCTGAGGAAGCGGCTTAACCGCCTCGAAGCGTTCAGGAGCGATCATTTGCTGGTGTCATTTGCTACAAACTGAGGGTAACCTTCACACTAATACTCACTAGGGATGAGCGAACTGGTTCGGACGAACCGGAATTCGCTCCGAATTTCAGGGAAAATTCGATTCGGCACGAACCCGAATTTTTTTTGGTTCGTGCCGATCGAATTTTCCCTGAAATAAAAAAAAAAAAATGCCGGCATGGTGGGAACGGGCAGGCCGGCTGCGCTGTCAGCGGGCTGGCGGCGGCCCGCTGACAGCGTAGCCGGCCTGCCCGCTCCCACCATGCCGCCATTTTTTTTTTCAGATGAGCGATTCGTGAAAGTTCGATTCGGGCGAACCCGAATTTCTTGGGGAAATTCGGCGAATCGCCCGAATCGAACTTTCAAGAAGTTCGCTCATCTCTAATACTCACCTTTGCCTGTGTTTGTGATATTTTTTCTGCACGTTATGTATTTTGTATGTCACACTTGCCTTCATTGTCTGTAATTATACTGTGTCATGACGCTGTCTTTCATTTGATGCACAACTCTGCACATCATAGACATTTGTCAAGAAATAATTCTGCACTTATGTGTGTTTTTATTTTTGCTATAGTGTAATATTTAATAAAATATTATTTTATGGTATTTGTGGAGTTGTGCCCCTTTCTTGTCAATTTGGTTTGGCCCAGATACAGAACTTTCCTCATACAAAATATTATTACTGTATTATGGTATTTGTGGCATCACTATAAGCCCTTAACATAACGGTGATTCAAGGTGCATTTTATATCATTTTGCCTTATGTTATGAACTTGGATTATATATCATTGTTATACATACGAGCACCACTATGCCTTTGTGACCACTAGGTGGCAGCATTGGTTGGAAGCCACATCAGGCCTCTGATTTCTTGTAACTAGGCTTTTGCAACATCAGAATCTTATATAACTGTCAGGGATCGCCGGTCACCCTTCTTGCATGAGCCAAAAATCCCCAATCTCCACTGCCTCTTGTGCCTATAGACAAGCCCCCGCTCGCTGGAGACACGGGTTATGCCTCTCCAGACTCGGGTGCCCCCAGGACTTACTGGCTCAAAGATTGCTGGCTTATGATAAAGACGGGTGAACTGCGGGGTATCCCAAATAGGAAGTTCAAGCGGGCTGAGTCCGAAACGTCAATCCAAAGATTAGGCAGAGAATAGTCGAGATAGGCAGAGGTCAAAGCCGGGTGGTCACAGAAGCGCGGTATCCAAGGGGTAAGCAGAAGCAAGGTCAGACAGGTCGGTGCGGGCAGCAGACAGGAGTGGTCAAGGACAAAGCCGGATCAATACACACAAAACGCAAGTCCAACAGCTCACGCAAGCTAATAATGGCTATAATGGGCACTGGTGGTCAGGCTGTCCAGTCCCTGGGTTCTTCAGACCCAGGGCCCCCCCCCCCGGACCCGGGTAGGTCCACTCAAACCTGCCCCCGGCAAATGCGCTGGGAGTAGCGCCGCCGGGGGGGCACAATTATGACAGGCTCGCGCGCATGCGCGAGCACGAGAGACACTTCCGGGCGCGCCCCCCGAGGAGGAGAGGGAGGACGCGCCGGCCGAAGCAGCGGCGGAGCCGCCGCCGGGAACCCCAGCCGCCGCCGACGAGGAGGCGGAACCTGGAGCTCCAGCGAGGAAGAAGGAGAGAGAGGCGGCCACCCCGCGCGGCTGCCGGAAGACCAGAGCCGGCCGTGACTGGGCGCAGGCCGCGCGAACGACCCGCAGGTAATTTTCTTACAATAACATTTGATCTTCGATACTTTTTTGATGTGTATCCGATCTGTTACATTACTGAAGGTTTCCAGACACGAGCATTTGTAGTTCTGTGTATATGAGCTCAGATGTTTTGTAACAAATCTGTAGAGGAAGAGATGAGCTCTCCTAGAACACAAAGTACAGATAGCATTACCCATCATTCCTTGCATCCTCCTAATCTACTAACACTAGGGGGTGTGGCCAGCATTCCCCGCCTCCTGTAACTGTGGTAACTGTGCATGAAATAAGGGAAAATAGAATTTACATTAATATTTGCTGCACATTCATATAATTAATATAGAGATTAATATAAATATGGCAAATACTAATAATCAGATCAGCCCAGCGACCACTAAACTGATACAAACCGATGGTGGCTGAGGCTCCTCCCACATCCAGTGATGTGTCCGAAGAAGAAATTTATTTAATACCATCAATACTTTATAACTACAATCTATTGTGTGAGAAATTCTCCACCACACAAATGATATCGGGTTTTTACCAGCACAGTGACCAACCTTCACTAACCCAATATGTTCCAGAAGTTTCCCCTTAGATATTACAGGCAGTGATGACATAAATGAAATGTATAGAAATGAAAGTTATACATTAGTTACAGTACAATATATGTTATAATGGATACAGAGAGATAATGGAGAGACAGATAGGATATTTATGGGTGCTTCATCCTGGTAAGGGGCCCACCCATTGTCTGCCCAATTAGTCGTCCCAGCTTCCTAATCTATTGAGCACTAGGAAGTGTGGCCAGCATTCCCCGCCTCCTGGGTGTGTCTGCCAAGACCTGCCCACATCCGGCCTCTATGAGATTAGATACATATTCTATAAACGGTATAACTCCCACAATATAAATGTTATCATATTGTAACCAAGAAATTCATGATCCCCATTATTATCTTAGTTACATGAACTTAGACTCTAACTTTATACCATACAGAGTCTGTTACTATGCGGATTATCAGTCTCTGGCCAATACATAGATGTCATGTGTGATATCAAATGAAAGGTCTTATAATCCTGAATAAGACTAATAATCACTAATATAGTCATAACTGATATTTTGTAACCAAGAAACTCATGATCCCCATTATTATCTTAATTACATGAACTTAGACTCTAACTTTATATCATACAGAGTCTGATACTATGCGGATTATCAGTCTCTGGCCAATACATATATGTCATGTGTGATATCAGATGAACAAGATTCTCTCATGAATATAGTCATAACTGACATTGTTAAGGAGCTACATGGCTTCCCAGGAATTGTATCTAATGCTCAAGTGTCCAATGTGTATTTGAGTGTCTGAGTCTGAGGAACTAATTAGGAAGTCAAGGAATCCATGTCAAAAGTAAGTGAGCTACAGCTCAACTATTGAGGTTGTTGGCAGCTAGGACTATAAGTTGGCCTAGGTGTGAATATAGGTTAACCTAGGTGAGGATATAGGTTGGCCTAGGTGTGAATATAGGTTGGCCTAGGTATGATATAGGTTGGCCTAGGTGTGAATATAGGTTGACCTAGGTGTGGATATAGGTTGGCCTAGGTGTGGATATAGGTTGGACTAGGTGTGAATATAGGTTGGCCTAGGTGTGGATATAGGTTGGCCTAGGTGTGGATATAGGTTGGCCTAGGTGTGGATATAACTTGGCCTAGGTGTGGATATAGGTTGGCCTGGGTGTGGATATAGGTTGGCCTAGGCGTGGATATAGGTTGGCCTATGTGTGGATATAGGTTGGACTAGGTGTGAATATAGGTTGGCCTAGGTGTGGATATAGGTTGGCCTAGGTGTGAATATAGGTTGGCCTAGGTGTGAATATAGGTTGGCCTAGGTGTGGATATAGGTTGGCCTAGGTGTGGATATAGGTTGGCCTAGGTGTGGATATAGGTTGGCCTGGGTGTGGATATAGGTTGTCCTAGGTGTGGATATAGGTTGTCCTAGGTGTGGATATAGGTTGGCCTAGGTGTGGATATAGGTTGGCCTAGGTGTGGATATAGGTTGTCCTAGGTGTGGATATAGGTTGTCCTAGGTGTGGATATAGGTTGACCTAGGTGTGAATATAGGTTGGCCTAGGTGTGGATATAGGTTGGCCTAGGTGTGAATATAGGTTGGCCTAGGTGTGGATATAGGTTGGACTAGGTGTGAATATAGGTTGGCCTAGGTGTGGATATAGGTTGACCTAGGTGTGAATATAGGTTGGCCTAGGTGTGGATATAGGTTGGCCTAGGTGTGGATATAGGTTGGACTAGGTGTGAATATAGGTTGGCCTAGGTGTGAATATAGGTTGGCCTGGGTGTGGATATAGGTTGGCCTAGGTGTGGATATAGGTTGGCCTAGGTGTGGATATAGGTTGGCCTAGGTGTGAATATAGGTTGGCCTAGATGTGGATATAGGTTGGCCTAGGTGTGGATATAGGTTGGCCTAGGTGTGAATATAGGTTGGCCTAGGTGTGAATATAGGTTGGCCTAGGTGTGGATATAGGTTGGCCTAGGTGTGGATATAGGTTGGCCTAGGTGTGGATATAACTTGGCCTAGGTGTGGATATAGGTTGGCCTAGGTGAGGATATAGGTTGGCCTAGGTGTGGATATAGGTTGGCCTAGGGGTGGATATAGGTTGGCCTAGATGTGGATATAGGTTGGCCTAGGGGTGGATATAGGTTGGCCTAGGTGTGGTCACATGGCAGAATCTTACTATTTGATTGCTGTCCTTTAACACTGCACAACTATTACCCCGTCTTTCCTGCTCTTACTCGTATCTTGGCCCAGCTGACCTGCCCTCAGTGGTGTCACCTTTATCGGGGGCAGTTCTGTCTTCTTCCGGAACCTTCTTCTCGTGTCCTTGGCGTCTCCGGAGCATCTCTCGCTGGAATAGCGCCACAGATCGCAGGAGTTCTTCGCCCATCACCTCGGAGGGAGGCAGGACCACGCTGCAGTCCAGGAACTCGTTGATGGCGCTCAGGAGGTCCTGGCGGTCGTCGGCAAGGTAGGCGGCCTCGTGGAAGGACTGAGGGGGAGAGACGGGGAGGGTGACGTAGGAGCACAGCAGGGACCACAGGAGGGTAGTCACATGGAGATAGGACAAATCAGAGACACCTCAGTCTGACCAATGAGAGGAGGAGGAGGAGACACACGGGTATGAATGGAAGAAACACAAACATGGATTACACATACGATAAATCATTAAAGGTGGCTGAGGCTCATGGGAAAATCCTTTATATATTGAGGGAAGGGGTCACAGATAATATGGGTGTGGCCTTGGGGGGGAGGGGATCTGCATTCACACATCTTGGTCTGGGGGGAGGGGATCTGCATTCACACATCTTGGTCTGGGGATTCCTCTGGACATGTGACACTTGCTTTACCAGACCTGGATGGAGGTGGGTGTAGAATCACCCAAACTTCTCCACCCCCTGGAATAAAACCTACCTGATCCAACAGTGCATGAACGGGCCGCACTATGCTGTACCCTTACCAAGGTGTGCGCCCGCACCAGGCGTTTGTGATTGGCCAGCACTGGCACGCCTCCTGCAAGAGGCTGGCGAGCTTGGCGTCATTCATCCATTAACCATGGAGAAATTGAGCACTAGGAGGTGTGGCCAGCATTCCCCGCCTCTTGGGTGTGTCTGCCAAGATCTGCCCACATCCGGCCTCTATGAGATTAGATAAATATTCTATAAAGGGTATAATTCCCACAATATGCAGGTTATCATATTGTAACCTAGAAAGTCATGATCCCCATTAATATCTTAGTTACGTGAACTTAGACTTTAACTCTATATCATACAGAGTCGGATACTATACGGATTATCAGTCTCTGGCCAATACATATATGTCATGTGTGATATCAAATGAAAGGTCTTATAGTCCTGAAAAAGACTAATAATGACTAATATAGTCATAACTGACATAGTGTAACCAAGGAATTCATGATCCCCATTAATATCTTAGTTACGTGAACTTAGACTTTAACTCTATATCATACAGAGTCGGATACTATACGGATTATCAGTCTCTGGCCAATACATATATGTCATGTGTGATATCAAATGAAAGGTCTTATAATCCTGAATAAGACTAATAATGACTAATATAGTCATAACTGACATATTGTAACCAACAAAGTCATGATCCCCATTATTATCTTAGTTACATGAACTTAGACTCTAACTCTATACTCCATTAGCTGGTCTTAGCCGAATTGAGCAGAACGCACTGATTGGCTGCACGTCCACACATGTGACATTGGATCAGGTAAGTGGGGATCTGGGGGGTTGACACAGCAGGGAATCCCAAATCAGGATGCCCTGTGGCAAAATCATGGGGTTTGGTTCGTTTTAAGCAACGTGAACATGGGGAAGAGAAGAAGGAAGTAGAGGAAACAGGTTGGCAGGCAATTATGGGGGGAGGAGGGGGCAACCATGATGTGGGCGTGCCGTGACATTGCACAAGGACCCATCCCAGGAACTGAAGAGAGGACCGAAGGGGGAGGGGGAATCCATACAAGGGATGACGTGGGCGTGCTGTGACATTGCACAAGGACCCATCCCAGGAACTGAAGAGAGGACCGAGGGGGGAGGGGGAATCCATACAAGGGATGAAGTGGGTGTGCTGTGACATTGCACAAGGGCCCATCCCAGGAACTGAAGAGAGGACCGAGGGGGGAGGGGGAATCCATACAAGGGATGAAGTGGGTGTGCTGTGACATTGCACAAGGGCCCATCCCAGGAACTGAAGAGAGGACCGAGGGGGGGAGGGGGAATCCATACAAGGGATGACGTGGGCGTGCTGTGACATTGCACAAGGACCTATCCCAGGAACTGGAGGGAGGAGCAAGCGGGGGAGGGGCATCCATACAAGGGATGACGTGGGCGTGTCATGACGTTGCACAAGGACCTATCCCAGGAACTGGAGGGAGGAGCAAGGGAGGGGCAGCAGGAAAGTCCTACGAGAGACCAAGACCTAGAAGCTGAGTCGTCGTTGTGTGGAGTCACCTTGTCGGACATCAGGGTGGAGATGGACCTTCCGATTTCATGATAGTCCATATTGGACGTGCTCGGTCCCAGGAGGATGAAGAGGAAGCGCACGGGGATGGGGACCTCTAGGACACAGTCCAGCTCCACGGCCTCCTGCAGACGCACAAACGCCATCGTGGGCTGATCCAGGAACTCGACGCAACCTGCAGAGACAAAGCCGAGGCCACCAATCACATGTCTGCAGGTCAGCCAATCACCATCAGGCCTAAACCTGCCCCAGATCCTGCTCAGAAGACACAGGACTGACTGGAAGCCGTTATGGGAGCCATAGTGTGGGGGGGGGGGGCTCACACAGACCCGACACAGAGGAACAACCACTGGGAGGGTGGAGATTGGGGGGATTGTTCCGCACTCACCTACGAGCACCACGCTGGCCTCTGCGTTCTCTGGGATCTTTTCCAGAAGCTTCAGTTCATGTTTGGACTTGGAGCGTTGGATTGTGGGTAGCGATGGCAGTGACTCTCTCTGAGGAAACACATTGGTGGTCATTCTCATTAGTAAAAACATTTCAGTTCTGCTTTATTATGTCAGAGCCGAGTGCCACACATGGGCCTGGGAGGGCTGAGGTATGTGGGAAAAAGAACCTCCAAACACCCTGGAGAAAGCCTCAGCAGTGACCAGCGCCCAGTGTGTGCACGTGCCCGCAGGTAAGTACTCACCTCGCGCTCCATGTCCAGCTTCACCTCGTGCTCGGAGGGGTCTCCGGCCATCAGGGGGTCCGTCAGGTTGGGTTCACTGTTCTGTGAGATGTGATTGGTGCTGTGATGTCCCAGAAGAGACCCCAGACTGGCCGCCGAGATGTTCCGCGAGAACGCCGTGTCCTTCTCATCGCTCGGGTGACTGCGAACCAAACAGCGCCATTAATGCCCGCCCCCGCATTGCCCCTGTGCCCATCAAATATACCCACCCCGCATTGCCCCTGTGCCCATCACATACCTGCCCCGCATTGCCCCTGTGCCCATCACATACCAGCCCCACATTGCCCCTGTGCCCATCACATACCCGCCCCACATTGCCCCTGTGCCCATCACATACCCGCCCCACATTGCCCCTGTGCCCATCACATACCTGCCCCACATTGCCCCTGTGCCCATCACATACCAGCCCCGCATTGCCCCTGTGCCCATCACATACCAGCCCCACATTGCCCCTGTGCCCATCACATACCCGCCCCACATTGCCCCTGTGCCCATCACATACCAGCCCTGCATTGCCCCTGTGCCCATCACATACCCGCCCCACATTGCCCCTGTGCCCATCACATACCAGCCCTGCATTGCCCCTGTGCCCATCACATACCCGCCCCACATTGCCCCTGTGCCCATCACATACCAGCCCCGCATTGCCCCTGTGCCCATCACATACCAGCCCCACATTGCCCCTGTGCCCATCACATACCAGCCCCCACATTGCCCCTGTGCCCATCACATACCAGCCCCCACATTGCCCCTGTGCCCATCGCATACCAGCCCCTGTGCCCATCACATACCAGCCCCCACATTGCCCCTGTGCCCATCACATACCAGCCCCCACATTGCCCCTGTGCCCATCACATACCCGCCCCATATTGCCCCTGTGCCCATCACATACCAGCCCCGCATTGCCCCTGTGCCCATCACATACCAGCCCCCACATTGCCCTGTGCCCATCACATACCCGCCCCGCTTTGCCCCTGTGCCCATCACATACCAGCCCCACATTGCCCCTGTGCCCATCACATACCCGCCCCGCATTGCCCCTGTGCTCATCACATATACACGCCCCCGCATTGCCCCTGTGCCCATCACATACCAGCCCCTGTGCCCCTGTGCCCATCACATACCCGCCCCACATTGCCCCTGTGCCCATCACATACCAGCCCCGCATTGCCCCTGTGCCCATCACATACCCGCCCCACATTGCCCCTGTGCCCATCACATACCCGCCCCACATTGCCACTGTGCCCATCACATACCAGCCCCCGTATTGCCCCTGTGCCCATCAAATATACCCACCCCGCATTGCCCCTGTGCCCATCACATACCAGCCCCGCATTGCCCCTGTGCCCATCACATACCCGCCCCACATTGCCCCTGTGCCCATCACATACCGGCCCCGCATTGCCCCTGTGCCCATCACATACCGGCCCCGAATTGGCCCTGTGCCCATCACATATACCGGCCCAGCATTGCCCCTGTGCCCATCACATACCCGCCCCACATTGCCCCTGTGCCCATCACATACCGGCCCCGCATTGCCCCTGTGCCCATCACATACCGGCCCCGCATTGCCCCTGTGCCCATCACATATACCGGCCCAGCATTGCCCCTGTGCCCATCAAATATACCCACCCCGCATTGCCCCTGTGCCCATCACATACCAGCCCCCACATTGACCCTGTGCCCATCACATACCAGCCCCGCATTGCCCCTGTGCCCATCACATACCAGCCCCGCATTGCCCCTGTGCCCATCACATACCAGCCCCGCATTGCCCCTGTGCCCATCACATACCAGCCCCACATTGCCCCTGTGCCCATCACATACCAGCCCCACATTGCCCCTGTGCCCATCACATCCCGGCCCCGAATTGCCCCTGTGCCCATCACACACCGGCCCCGCATTGCCCCTGTGCCCATCACATACCGGCCCCGCATTGCCCCTGTGCCCATCACATACCTGCCCCGCATTGCCCCTGTGCCCATCACATACCAGCCCCGCATTGCCCCTGTGCCCATCACATACCAGCCCCGCATTGCTCCTGTGCCCATCACATACCAGCCCCGCATTGCCCCTGTGCCATCACAGACCAGCCCCGCATTGCCCCTGTGCCCATCACATACCAGCCCCCACATTGCCCCTGTGCCCATCACATACCCGCCCCGCATTGCCCCTGTGCCATCACATACCAGCCCCGCATTGCCCCTGTGCCCATCACATACCAGCCCCCACATTGCCCCTGTGCCCATCACATACCCGCCCCGCATTGCCCCTGTGCCCATAACATACCAGCCCCGCATTGCCCCTGTGCCCATCACATACCCGCCCCGCATTGCCCCTGTGCCCATAACATACCAGCCCCGCATTGCCCCTGTGCCCATAACATACCAGCCCCGCATTGCCCCTGTGCCCATAACATACCAGCCCAGCATTGCCCCTGTGCCCATAACATACCAGCCCCGCATTGCCCCTGTGCCCATAACATACCAGCCCCGCATTGCCCCTGTGCCCATAACATACCAGCCCGCATTGCCCCTGTGCCCATCACATACCGTCACCCGTATTGCCCCTGTGCCCATCACATACCAGCCCCGCATTGCCCCTGTGCCCATCACATACCAGCCCGCATTGCCCCTGTGCCCATCACATACCAGCCCCACATTGCCCCTGTGCCCATCACATACCAGCCCCGCATTGCCCCTGTGCCCATCACATACCAGCCCCGCATTGCTCCTGTGCCCATCACATACCAGCCCGCATTGCCCCTGTGCCCATCACATACCGGCCCGGCATTGCCCCTGTGCCCATCACATATACCCACCCCGCATTGCCCCTGTGCCCATCACATACCAGCCCTCACATTGGCCCTGTGCCCATCACATACCAGGCCCCGCATTGCCCCTGTGCCCATCACATACCGGCCCCGCATTGCCCCTGTGCCCATCACATACCAGCCCGCATTGCCCCTGTGCCCATCACATACCGGCCCCGCATTGCCCCTGTGCCCATCACATATACCCACCCCGCATTGCCCCTGTGCCCATCACATACCAGCCCTCACATTGCCCCTGTGCCCATCACATACCAGGCCCCGCATTGCCCCTGTGCCCATCACATACCGGCCCCGCATTGCCCCTGTGCCCATCACATATACCCACCCCGCATTGCCCCTGTGCCCATCACATACCAGCCCCCACATTGCCCCTGTGCCCATCACATACCAGCCCCGCATTGCCCCTGTGCCCATCACATACCAGCCCCCACATTGCCCCTGAGCCCATCACATACCAGCTCCAACATTGCCCCTGTGCCCATCACATACCAGCCCCGCATTGCCCCTGTGCCCATCACATACCAGCCCCCACATTGCCCCTGTGCCCATCACATACCAGCCCCCACATTGCCCCTGTGCCCATCACATACCAGGCCCCACATTGCCCCTGTGCCCATCACATACCAGCCCCCACATTGCCCCTGTGCCCATCACATACCAGCCCCGCATTGCCCCTGTGCCCATCACATACCAGCCCCCACATTGCCCCTGTACCCATCACATACCAGCCCCCACATTGCCCCTGTGCCCATCACATACCAGCCCCCACATTGCCCCTGTACCCATCACATACCAGCCCCACATTGCCCCTGTGCCCATCACATACCAGCCCCGCATTGCCCCTGTGCCCATCACATACCAGCCCCCGCATTGCCCCTGTGCCCATCCCATACCAGCCCCGCATTGCCCCTGTGCCCATCACATACCAGCCCCCACATTGCCCCTGTGCCCATCACATACCAGCCCCGCATTGCCCCTGTGCCCATCACATACCAGCCCCGCATTGCTCCTGTGCCCATCACATACCAGCCCCCACATTGCCCTGTGCCAATCACATACCAGCCCCCGCATTGCCCCTGTGCCCATCAAATATACCTGCCCCGCATTGCCCCTGTGCCCATCACATACCAGCCCCCACATTGCCCCTGTGCCCATCACATACCAGCCCCCACATTGCCCCTGTGCCCATCACATACCAGCCCCCACATTGCCCCTGTGCCCATCACATACCAGCCCCCGCATTGCCCCTGTGCCCATCACATACCAGCCCCTGTGCCCATTACATACCAGCCCCGCATTGCCCCTGTGCCCATCACATACCAGGCCCGCATTGCCCCGTGCCCATCACATACCAGCCCCGCATTGCCCCTGTGCCCATCGCATCCACAAGCCAAGGAACCCCAGCCCCCTGTACCCAGCCCCACTGTACCCACAAGCCAAGGAACCCCAGCCCCCTGTACCCAGCCCCACTGTACCCACAAGCCAAGGAACCCCAGCCCAACTGTACCCACAAGCCAAGGAACCCCAGCCCCCAGTACCCACAAGCCAAGGAACCCCAGCCCCCTGTACTCAGCCCCACTGTACCCAAAAGCCAAGGAACCCCAGCCCCCTGTACCCAGCCCCTCTGTACCCACAAGCTAAGGAACCCCAGCCCCCTGTACCCAGCTCCACTGTACCCACAAGCCAAGGAACCCCAGCCCCCTGTACCCACAAGCCAAGGAACCCCAGCCCCCAGTACCCACAAGCCAAGGAACCCCAGCCCCCAGTACCCACAAGCCAAGGAACCCCAGCCTCCTGTACCCAGCCCCACTGTACCCACAAGCCAAGGAACCCCAGCCTCCTGTACCCAGCCCCTAGTACCCACAAGCCATGGAACCCCAGCCCCCAGTACCCACAAGCCAAGGAACCCCAGCCTCCTGTACCCAGCCCCACTGTACCCACAAGCCAAGGAACCCCAGCCCCCTGTACTCAACCCCACTGTACCCACAAGCCAAGGAACCCCAGCCCCCTGTACTCAACCCCACTGTACCCACAAGCCAAGGAACCCCAACCCCCTGTACCCAGTCCCCACTGTACCCACAAGCCAAGGAACCCCATCCCCCTGTACCCAGTCCCCACTGTACCCACAAGCCAAGGAACCCCACCCCCCTGTACCCAGTCCCCACTGTACCCACAAGCCAAGGAATCCCAGCCCCCTGTACCCAGCCCCACTGTACCCACAAGCCAAGGAAGCCCAGCCCCCTGTACCCAGCCCCACTGTACCCACAAGCCAAGGAACCCCAACCCCCTGTACCCAGTCCCCACTGTACCCACAAGCCAAGGAATCCCAGCCCCCTGTACCCAGCCCCACTGTACCCACAAGCCAAGGAACCCCAGCCCCCTGTACTCAACCCCACTGTACCCACAAGCCAAGGAACCCCAGCCCCCTGTACTCAGCCCCACTGTACCCACAAGCCAAGGAACCCCAGTCCCCTGTACCCAGCCCCACTGTACCCAAAAGCCAAGGAACCCAAACCCCCTGTACCCAGTCCCCACTGTACCCACAAGCCAAGGAACCCCAGTCCCCTGTACCCAGCCCCACTGTACCCACAAGCCAAGGAACCCCAGCCCCCTGTACCCAGCCCCACTGTACCCACAAGCCATGGAACCCCAGCCCCCTGTACCCAGCGCCCTTTACCCACAAGCCAAGGAACCCCAGCCCCACTGTACCCACAAGCCAAGGAACCCCAGCCCCCTGTACCCAGCGCCCTTTACCCACAAGCCAAGGAACCCCAGCCCCCTGTACCCAGCGCCCTTTACCCACAAGCCAAGGAACCCCAGCCCCCTGTACCCAGCCCCACTGTACCCACAAGCCAAGGAACCCCAGTTCCCTGTACCCAGCCCCACTGTACCCACAAGCCAAGGAACCCCAGTCCCCTGTACCCAGCCCCACTGTACCCACAAGCCAAGGAACCCCAGCCCCCTGTACCCAGCGCCCTTTACCCACAAGCCAAGGAACCCCAACCCCCTGTACCCAGCGCCCTTTACCCACAAGCCAAGGAACCCCAACCCCCTGTACCCAGCGCCCTTTACCCACAAGCCAAGGAACCCCAGCCCCCTGTACCCAGCCGCACTGTACCCACAAGCCAAGGAACCCCAGCCCCCTGTACCCGGCCCCACTCCCACAAGCCAAGGAACCCCAACCCCCTGTACCCACAAGCCAAGGAACCCATGTCCCCCAATTATATAGAACCAGTATCATTGGTTGAGGCCTCAGCAGGGTCTTGGGCTGGGCAGGGGCTGGTAAAATCCAGGGCTGGTTTTTGGCCCCAATCTCCCACTGACACCAACTGAGGGAAAACAAGGGCCCCCCGGGAGAACCCCCCAAATGCAGCAAACACCAGCACCACAGATGGAGCAATGTCAGATGGTGGATGCCAGTCCTGACACACCGCATACATAGTCCTATCTCATACTCTCACCATTCCTGCTGACCATATACAACTGTCATGGACTAAAGCCACCTACCTGTGCGTTCCTCCTGACCATACACGTCTCATGGTCAGTGTCATGGACTGTGGGCACCTACCTGTGCTCTCCTCATAGTGAGTGTCATGGACTGTGGGCACCTACCTGTGCATTCCTCATAGTGAGTGTCATGGACTGTGGGCACCTACCTGTGCTCTCCTCATAGTGAGTGTCATGGACTGTGGGCACCTACCTGTGCTCTCCTCATAGTGAGTGTCATGGACTGTGGGCACCTACCTGTGCTCTCCTCATAGTGAGTGTCATGGACTGTGGGCACCTACCTGTGCTCTCCTCATAGTGAGTGTCATGGACTGTGGGCACCTACCTGTGCTCTCCTCATAGTGAGTGTCATGGACTGTGGGCACCTACCTGTGCTCTCCTCATGGTCAGTGTTGTGGGCACCTACCTGTGTTTGAGGAGCAAAGCTCTGAGCACGTTGGCGCGATCCTCGGCCTTGATCTGATCACTAATGATCATCTGCTCCACGACCTGATGAGCGATTCCAGGAAGAGTCTTTTGGTCCAGGTCCAGAAGAACCGCGCCTAGCAACAGAGGAGGCGTTATTCCATTACTATTACCCAGAATACCCCACTGGTGACCCACCTACCTATACTCCAGTCCCCACACCTCACTTCATTATTGCCAACCTCACCCAGACCGATCCCTCCTTTAGGTCCCTCTTTTGATTCTATCCTTGTAGTCATGGGACAGTCCTGGGCTTCAGTGTTGTCCCAGGAGAGGTCCCTTGCTTAGGACTGATGCCAGACACTTTCTCCAAGCAAGGTGAAGACATAAGAGGCAACACTGAGGTAGGTCCCCGAATGATCCCAAACAGGACCCGGCGCCTGGACCACTGGCCAGCACTTAGTATGGTGGACACAAGTCCCAGAAGCTCCTCAGGGTTTCCTCACATTCCTCACTATTCTCTTTCTTTCTTTCTTTTCTTCTATTATTGTTTCTACCATTCCTTCCTTTAATCTGTCAGTCCTTTCATTCTTTCTTTCTTTCCTTTTATCTCTTTCTCCTATTCCTTCTCTCTTCCCTTTTTTCCTGTGATTGCTTTTGTTCTTTCTTTGTTTCATTCCATCTATTCGTTTTTTCCATTCACTTTCTCTTTCTTTCCTTGTTTTCTGACTGTCCTTCTAAAATGTCATTCTTTCCTTTTATTTCTATCGTATCCTTCTATACTGTGTCATTCCTTCTATCGTGTTTTTTTTCTATTCTTTGGCAGTATTCACCATACATAGACCTTTACCACCATGTATGGAGTATCACACAACAGCACAAGGGGCCCATTGAGACTTTATCACCCAGGGGCCCGGATACACCTGGAGCCGACCCTGATAATAACTGATAAGAAGTCATCTACCTGCAATATGACAGCGCCCACCCTGCCTGCTGCTCTCCAGAATAGGAGGTAGGTTACCATGGGTCAGGGTCCTCCTGAGCTCCGGCAGGTTCCGGAAGCTGAGGGAGGCCACGTGAGGTTTAATTATTAGGAACATCCCTAATATCACCTTCCTGCAATATGGGCGCGCTCCCCCCTGCACAGACCTGGAGATCCCACCACCGCCCACCCTGCCCGCTGGTATCCAGAATGGTACTTACCATGGGACAGGGTCCTCCTGAGCTCCAGCAGGTTCCAGAAGCTGAGGGAGGCCACGTGAGGTTTAATTATTAGGAATTTCCCTAATAACACCTTCCTGCAATATGGGCGCGCTCCCCCCTGCACAGACCTGGAGATCCCACCACCGCCCACCCTGCCCGCTGGTATCCAGAATGGTACTTACCATGGGACAGGGTCCTCCTGAGCTCCAGCAGGCTGCGGAAGCTGAGGGAGGCCACGTGAGGTTTGCCCCACTGGTCCGTCTCCGCTTCAACGTCTTCCTCAAACTTAATCCATCGAGCGGTTTCCTTCCATTGCAGCTCCTGGTGTTTGTCCAGAACCAGTTCGTTCAGCTCCACGAAAACCTAAAGGTGACCAGAAGTGATGAGAAGAGCCGCTCCCCCTCCCATAACCCCCCCCCCCCCCACACACACACACAGGCCCGGGACTCACCTCGTGGGGCTGAAGGGTGACACTCTTCCGGTGTGGCTGACGTTCTTTGTGGTCCTTGTTGATGTGGACGACTTGTCCTTTGCTCTTACGCACAAGATGTCTCCGCACGGCTGGAAGGTCCTCGAAGCGATGGCCTGGAGAGAAGAGCACGACAGGGGCATGTGTGACATGTGATGTAAGGTTAGGTGTCTGGGGAGCAGTTGGAGGGTTAGGTGTCTGGGGAGCAGTTGGAGGGTTAGGTGTCTGGGGAGCAGTTGGAGGCAGTTAGGTGTCTGGGGAGCAGTTGGAGGGTTAGGTGTCTGGGGAGCAGTTGGAGGGTTAGGTGTCTGGGGAGCAGTTGGAGGGTTAGGTGTCTGGGGAGCAGTTAGGTGTCTGGGGAGCAGTTGGAGGGTTAGGTGTCTGGGGAGCAGTTGGGGGGTTAGGTGTCTGGGGAGCAGTTGGAGGGTTAGGTGTCTGGGGAGCAGTTGGAGGGTTAGGTGTCTGGGGAGCAGTTGGAGGGTTAGGTGTCTGGGGAGCAGTTGGAGGGTTAGGTGTCTGGGGAGCAGTTGGAGGGTTAGGTGTCTGGGGAGCAGTTGGGGGGTTAGGTGTCTGGGGAGCAGTTGGGGGTTAGGTGTCTGGGGAGCAGTTGGGGGGTTAGGTGTCTGGGGAGCAGTTGGAGGGTTAGGTGTCTGGGGAGCAGTTGAAGGGTTAGGTGTCTGGGGAGCAGTTGGAGGGTTAGGTGTCTGGGGAGCAGTTGGAGGGTTAGGTGTCTGGGGAGCAGTTAGGTGTCTGGGGAGCAGTTGGAGGGTTAGGTGTCTGGGGAGCAGTTGGGGGGTTAGGTGTCTGGGGAGCAGTTGGAGGGTTAGGTGTCTGGGGAGCAGTTGGAGGGTTAGGTGTCTGGGGAGCAGTTGGAGGGTTAGGTGTCTGGGGAGCAGTTGGAGGGTTAGGTGTCTGGGGAGCAGTTGGAGGGTTAGGTGTCTGGGGAGCAGTTGGGGGGTTAGGTGTCTGGGGAGCAGTTGGGGGTTAGGTGTCTGGGGAGCAGTTGGGGGGTTAGGTGTCTGGGGAGCAGTTGGAGGGTTAGGTGTCTGGGGAGCAGTTGGAGGGTTAGGTGTCTGGGGAGCAGTTGGAGGGTTAGGTGTCTGGGGAGCAGTTGGAGGGTTAGGTGTCTGGGGAGCAGTTAGGTGTCTGGGGAGCAGTTGGAGGGTTAGGTGTCTGGGGAGCAGTTGGGGGGTTAGGTGTCTGGGGAGCAGTTGGAGGGTTAGGTGTCTGGGGAGCAGTTGGGGGGTTAGGTGTCTGGGGAGCAGTTGGAGGGTTAGGTGTCTGGGGAGCAGTTGGAGGGTTAGGTGTCTGGGGAGCAGTTGGAGGGTTAGGTGTCTGGGGAGCAGTTAGGTGTCTGGGGAGCAGTTGGAGGGTTAGGTGTCTGGGGAGCAGTTGGGGGGTTAGGTGTCTGGGGAGCAGTTGGAGGGTTAGGTGTCTGGGGAGCAGTTGGAGGGTTAGGTGTCTGGGGAGCAGTTGGGGGGTTAGGTGTCTGGGGAGCAGTTAGGTGTCTGGGGAGCAGTTGGGAGGTTAGGTGTCTGGGGAGCAGTTGGAGGGTTAGGTGTCTGGGGAGCAGTTAGGTGTCTGGGGGGCAGTTGGAGGGTTAGGTGTCTGGGGAGCAGTTGGAGGGTTAGGTGTCTGGGGAGCAGTTGGAGGGTTAGGTGTCTGGGGAGCAGTTGGGGGGTTAGGTGTCTGGGGAGCAGTTGGAGGGTTAGGTGTCTGGGGAGCAGTTGGAGGGTTAGGTGTCTGGGGAGCAGTTGGAGGGTTAGGTGTCTGGGGAGCAGTTGGAGGGTTAGGTGTCTGGGGAGCAGTTGGGACAGTTAGGTGTCTGGGGAGCAGTTAGGTGTCTGGGGAGCAGTTGGGGGGTTAGGTGTCTGGGGAGCAGTTGGAGGGTTAGGTGTCTGGGGAGCAGTTGGAGGGTTAGGTGTCTGGGGAGCAGTTGGAGGGTTAGGTGTCTGGGGAGCAGTTGGGACAGTTAGGTGTCTGGGGAGCAGTTAGGTGTCTGGGGAGCAGTTGGGGGGTTAGGTGTCTGGGGAGCAGTTGGAGGGTTAGGTGTCTGGGGAGCAGTTGGAGGGTTAGGTGTCTGGGGAGCAGTTGGAGGGTTAGGTGTCTGGGGAGCAGTTGGGAGGTTAGGTGTCTGGGGAGCAGTTGGAGGGTTAGGTGTCTGGGGAGCAGTTGGGGGTTAGGTGTCTGGGGAGCAGTTGGAGGGTTAGGTGTCTGGGGAGCAGTTGGAGGGTTAGGTGTCTGGGGAGCAGTTGGGAGGTTAGGTGTCTGGGGAGCAGTTGGAGGGTTAGGTGTCTGGGGAGCAGTTGGAGGGTTAGGTGTCTGGGGAGCAGTTGGGGGGTTAGGTGTCTGGGGAGCAGTTGGGGGGTTAGGTGTCTGGGGAGCAGTTGGAGGGTTAGGTGTCTGGGGAGCAGTTGGAGGGTTAGGTGTCTGGGGAGCAGTTGGGGGGTTAGGTGTCTGGGGAGCAGTTGGAGGGTTAGGTGTCTGGGGAGCAGTTGGAGGGTTAGGTGTCTGGGGAGCAGTTGGAGGGTTAGGTGTCTGGGGAGCAGTTGGAGGGTTAGGTGTCTGGGGAGCAGTTGGGACAGTTAGGTGTCTGGGGAGCAGTTAGGTGTCTGGGGAGCAGTTGGGGGGTTAGGTGTCTGGGGAGCAGTTGGAGGGTTAGGTGTCTGGGGAGCAGTTGGAGGGTTAGGTGTCTGGGGAGCAGTTGGAGGGTTAGGTGTCTGGGGAGCAGTTGGGAGGTTAGGTGTCTGGGGAGCAGTTGGAGGGTTAGGTGTCTGGGGAGCAGTTGGGGGTTAGGTGTCTGGGGAGCAGTTGGAGGGTTAGGTGTCTGGGGAGCAGTTGGAGGGTTAGGTGTCTGGGGAGCAGTTGGGAGGTTAGGTGTCTGGGGAGCAGTTGGAGGGTTAGGTGTCTGGGGAGCAGTTGGAGGGTTAGGTGTCTGGGGAGCAGTTGGGGGGTTAGGTGTCTGGGGAGCAGTTGGGGGGTTAGGTGTCTGGGGAGCAGTTGGAGGGTTAGGTGTCTGGGGAGCAGTTGGAAGGTTAGGTGTCTGGGGAGCAGTTGGAGGGTTAGGTGTCTGGGGAGCAGTTGGGGGTTAGGTGTCTGGGGAGCAGTTGGAGGGTTAGGTGTCTGGGGAGCAGTTGGAGGGTTAGGTGTCTGGGGAGCAGTTGGGAGGTTAGGTGTCTGGGGAGCAGTTGGAGGGTTAGGTGTCTGGGGAGCAGTTGGAGGGTTAGGTGTCTGGGGAGCAGTTGGAGGGTTAGGTGTCTGGGGAGCAGTTGGAGGGTTAGGTGTCTGGGGAGCAGTTGGAGGGTTAGGTGTCTGGGGAGCAGTTGGGACAGTTAGGTGTCTGGGGAGCAGTTGGAGGGTTAGGTGTCTGGGGAGCAGTTGGGGGGTTAGGTGTCTGGGGAGCAGTTGGAGGGTTAGGTGTCTGGGGAGCAGTTGGAGGGTAGGTGTCTGGGGAGCAGTTGGAGGGTTAGGTGTCTGGGGAGCAGTTGGAGGGTTAGGTGTCTGGGGAGCAGTTGGAGAGTTAGGTGTCTGGGGGGCAGTTAGGTGTCTGGGGAGCAGTTGGAGGGTTAGGTGTCTGGGGAGCAGTTGGGACAGTTAGGTGTCTGGGGAGCAGTTGGGGGGTTAGGTTTCTGGGGAGCAGTTCCTAACCCCTAGGCCATGGCGCCCCCTCTGGTCACACTCACTTTTCATGTAGTCCAGGTCAGCTGACGCCAGGGTTCGGGCCTCGCTTTCGTCAGTAGGCACCAGGTGGTAGTGCGCATCCTCGGGGTGGGTCATGCTGCCGATCCTCCGCCGCTCTGTCAGGCTGTAGCTGCGGTGTGGTGGTTGCTTATGGGGGGGGCGTGCAGCCGTTTCTGTACTCACCGTCCCCCGCTCTTCTCTGTTGGGAGACACAATGCTGAATGTTTGGAGGTCGGGGGTCAGCTGAGTCCAGGAAAGGTTAGTACTCACCTCATCACCTCCTTTGGTCTCGGATCTGCTGGTGAGATCGGCGATGGCCCAGAATTCCTCTGAGGGGCGTCGTCCTCCACCGGGAAGAACTGTGGAGAGAGGGGGGCAGAGAGGGGGTGAGGGCCACAGCTGGAAGATGGGGCCCCCACAGAGCGCCCAGAACCCCACTTACCTGCAGCTCAGAGGCCTCGGGGCCCTCATCAGGCGTCTTCTCCCCATCAGTGTCCTCCTCTTCCTCCTCCTCCTCTCGCTCCTGGATGGTTCCGGGCGTCTCCCCGGGGTACGAGGGTCTCCTCCGACCCTTCTTCTTCTTCTTCTTCTTGTGTTTCCGGGCATCTCGAGCGGAGTCAGGGGGCAGGTGAGAGGACAGAGGGGGGTGGATGTGGTGGCTGGACTGACGGTGGTCTGAAATACAGGAGACACGTGTTGGTGGCCTGTGAAGCTAGGACCAGGGGGATTATGGGTAAGACCTTGACCAGGGGGGTTATGGGTAAGACCTGGACCAGGAGGGTTATGGGTAAGACCTGGACCTGGGGGGTTATGGGTAAGACCTGGATCAGGGGGGTTATGGGTAACACCTGGATCAGGGGGGTTATGGGTAAGACCTGGACCTGGGGGGTTATGGGTAAGACCTGGACCAGGGGGGTTATGGGTAAGACCTGGACCAGGGGGGGTTATGGGTAAGACCTGGACCTGGGGGTTATGGGTAAGACCTGGACCTGGGGGTTATGGGTAAGACCTGGACCAGGGGGGTTATGGGTAACACCTGGATCAGGGGGGTTATGGGTAAGACCTGGATCAGGGGGGTTATGGGTAAGACCTGGACCAGAGGGGTTATGGGTAACACCTGGATCAGGGGGGTTATGGGTAAGACCTGGACCTGGGGGGTTATGGGTAAGACCTGGACCAGGGGGGTTATGGGTAAGACCTGGACCTGGGGGGTTATGGGTAAGACCTGGACCAGGGGGGTTATGGGTAAGACCTGGACAAGGGGGGTTATGGGTAAGACCTGGACGAGGGGGGTTATGAGTAAGACCTGGACGAGGGGGGTTATGGGTAAGACCTGGACGAGGGGGGTTATGGCTAAGACCTGGACCCAGGGGGTTTATGGGTAAGACCTGGACCAGGGGGATTATGGCTAAGACCTGGACCAGGGAGATGGGTCAGACCTGGACCAGGGGGGTTATGGGTAAGACCTGGACGAGAGGGGTTATGGGTAAGACCTGGACGAGGGGGGTTATGAGTAAGACCTGGACCAGGGGGATTATGGGTAAGACCTGGACCAGGGAGATGGGTCAGACCTAGACCAGGGGGGTTATGGGTAAGACCTGGACGAGGGGGGTTATGGGTAAGACCTGGACGAGGGGGGTTATGGGTAAGACCTGGACGAGGGGGGTTATGAGTAAGACCTGGACGAGGGGGGGTTATGGGTAAGACCTGGACGAGGGGGGTTATGAGTAAGACCTGGACCAGGGGGATTATGGGTAAGACCTTGACCAGGGGGGTTATGGGTAAGACCTGGACCAGGAGGGTTATGGGTAAGACCTGGACCTGGGGGGTTATGGGTAAGACCTGGATCAGGGGGGTTATGGGTAACACCTGGATCAGGGGGGTTATGGGTAAGACCTGGACCTGGGGGGTTATGGGTAAGACCTGGACCAGGGGGGTTATGGGTAAGACCTGGACCAGGGGGGGTTATGGGTAAGACCTGGACCTGGGGGGTTATGGGTAAGACCTGGACCTGGGGGGTTATGGGTAAGACCTGGACCAGGGGGGTTATGGGTAAGACCTGGACCAGGGGGGTTATGGGTAAGACCTGGATCAGGGGGGTTATGGGTAAGACCTGGACCAGAGGGGTTATGGGTAACACCTGGATCAGGGGGGTTATGGGTAAGACCTGGACCTGGGGGGTTATGGGTAAGACCTGGACCAGGGGGGTTATGGGTAAGACCTGGACCTGGGGGGTTATGGGTAAGACCTGGACCAGGGGGGTTATGGGTAAGACCTGGACAAGGGGGGTTATGGGTAAGACCTGGACGAGGGGGGTTATGGCTAAGACCTGGACCCAGGGGGTTTATGGGTAAGACCTGGACCAGGGGGATTATGGCTAAGACCTGGACCAGGGAGATGGGTCAGACCTGGACCAGGGGGGTTATGGGTAAGACCTGGACGAGAGGGGTTATGGGTAAGACCTGGACGAGGGGGGTTATGAGTAAGACCTGGACGAGGGGGATTATGGGTAAGACCTGGACCAGGGAGATGGGTCAGACCTAGACCAGGGGGGTTATGGGTAAGACCTGGACGAGGGGGGTTATGGGTAAGACCTGGACGAGGGGGGTTATGGGTAAGACCTGGACGAGGGGGGTTATGAGTAAGACCTGGACGAGGGGGGTTATGGGTAAGACCTGGACGAGGGGGGTTATGAGTAAGACCTGGACCTGGGGGATTATGGGTAAGACCTGGACGAGGGGGGTTATGAGTAAGACCTGGACGAGGGGGGTTATGGGTAAGACCTGGACGAGGGGGGTTATGAGTAAGACCTGGACCAGGAGGGTTATGGGTAAGACCTGGACCAGGGGGGTTATGGGTAAGACCTGGACCAGGGGGGTTATGGGTAAGACCTGGACAAGGGGGGTTATGGGTAAGACCTGGACCAGGGGGGTTATGGGTAAGACCTGGACCAGGGGGTTATGGCTAAGACCTGGACCAGGGGGGTTATGGGTAAGACCTGGACCAGGAGGGTTATGGGTAAGACCTGGACCAGGGGGGTTATGGGTAAGACCTGGACCAGGGGGGTTATGGGTAAGACCTGGACAAGGGGGGTTATGGGTAAGACCTGGACCAGGGGGGTTATGGGTAAGACCTGGACAAGGGGGGTTATGGGTAAGACCTGGACCAGGGGGATTATGGGTAAGACCTGGACCAGGGAGATGGGTCAGACCTGGACCAGGGGGGTTATGGGTAAGACCTGGACCAGAGGGGTTATGGGTAAGACCTGGACCAGGGGGGTTATGGGTAAGACCTGGATCAGGGGGGTTATGGGTAAGACCTGGACCAGGGGGGTTATGGGTAAGACCTGGACAAGGGGGGTTATGGGTAAGACCTGGACCAGGGGGATTATGGGTAAGACCTGGACCAGGGAGATGGGTCAGACCTGGACCAGGGGGGTTATGGGTAAGACCTGGACCAGAGGGGTTATGGCTAAGACCTGGACCAGGAGGGGTTATGGGTAAGACCTGGACCAGGGGGGTTATGGGTAAGACCTGGATCAGGGGGGTTATGGGTAAGACCTGGACCAGAGGGGTTATGGGTAAGACCTGGACCAGGGGGGTTATGGGTAAAACCTGGACCAGGGGGGTTATGGGGAAGACCTGGACCTGGGGGGTTATGGGTAAGACCCGGACAAGGGGGGTTATGGGTAAGACCTGGACCT
The DNA here is from genome assembly GCA_027917425.1 of Gastrophryne carolinensis. Lineage (NCBI taxonomy): Eukaryota > Metazoa > Chordata > Amphibia > Anura > Microhylidae > Gastrophryne > Gastrophryne carolinensis. The sequence continues at coordinate 110,482 of JAQIHN010000051.1, read as the reverse complement.
GGGGGATTATGGGTAAGACCTGGACCAGGGGGGTTATGGGTAAGACCTGGACCAGGGGGATTATGGGTAAGACCTGGACCAGGGAGATGGGCAGACCTGGACCAGGGGGGTTATGGGTAAGACCTGGACCAGGAGGGGTATGGGTAAGACCTGGACCAGGAGGGGTTATGGGTAAGACCTGGATCAGGGGGGTTATGGGTAAGACCTGGACCAGGGGGGTTATGGGTAAAACCTGGACCAGGGGGGTTATGGGTAAAACCTGGACCAGGGGGGTTATGGGTAAGACCTGGACCAGGGGGGGTATGGGTAAAACCTGGACCAGGGGGGTTATGGGTAAGACCAGGACCAGGGGGTTATGGGTAACACCTGGACCAGGGGGGTTATGGGTAAGACCTGGACCAGAGGGGTTATGGCTAAGACCTGGACCAGGGGGGTTATGGGTAAGACCTGGACCAGGGGGGTTATGGGTAAGACCTGGGTCACATGACTGCATTGGCTCAGTGGGGTTGGGTTAGTATTTGGGGGTCACATGACAGCAGTGGGTTGGGTTAGTATTTGGGGGGCGCTTACACTGGAAGTCCTCCTCGCTGTAGCTCTTCCCCAGTTCGGTCGGGCTCCGGGGATGAGAATCCTGCAGAATGTCCTCAAACCTCTCAACCCCCAGAACCTGGAAGACGTCCCCCTCCTCCTCATAGTGCAGCGACGTCTGAGCGGAAGCTTCTGGAGGCGGCTGGAAGAAGAAACACAGGGACATGGAGGCATGAGGCTGAGAAGAGGGATCACCCCTAATCCTGTATCCCACATTAATCCCGGGATCACCCCCCAATCCTGTATCCCACATTCATCCCGGGATCACCCCCCAATCCTGTATCCCACATTCATCCCAGGATCACCCCCAATCCTGTATCCCACATTCATCCCGGGATCACCCCCCAATCCTATATCCCACATTCATCCCGGGATCACCCCCCAATCCTGTATCCCACATTCATCCCGGGATCACCCCCCAATCCTGTATCCCACATTCATCCCAGGATCACCCCCCAATCCTGTATCCCACATTCATCCCGGGATCACCCCCCAATCCTGTATCCCACATTCATCCCGGGATCACCCCCCAATCCTGTATCCCACATTCATCCCAGGATCACCCCCAATCCTGTATCCCACATTCATCCCGGGATCACCCCCCAATCCTGTATCCCACATTCATCCCGGGATCACCCCCAATCCTGTATCCCACATTCATCCCGGGATCACCCCCCAATCCTGTATCCCACATTCATCCCGGGATCACCCCCCAATCCTGTATCCCACATTCATCCCGGGATCACCTCCCAATCCTGTATCCCACATTCATCCTGGGATCACCCCCCAATCCTGTATCCCACATTCATCCCAGGATCACCCCCCAATCCTGTATCCCACATTCATCCCGGGATCACCCCCCAATCCTGTATCCCACATTCATCCTGGGATCACCTCCCAATCCTGTATCCCACATTCATCCTGGGATCACCCCCCAATCCTGTATCCCACATTCATCCCAGGATCACCCCCCAATCCTGTATCCCACATTCATCCCGGGATCACCCCCAATCCTGTATCCCACATTCATCCCGGGATCACCTCCCAATCCTGTATCCCACATTCATCCTGGGATCACCCCCCAATCCTGTATCCCACATTCATCCCAGGATCACCCCCCAATCCTGTATCCCACATTCATCCCGGGATCACCCCCCAATCCTGTATCCCACATTCATCCCGGGATCACCCCCCAATCCTGTATCCCACATTCATCCCGGGATCACCTCCCAATCCTGTATCCCACATTCATCCCAGGATCACCCCCCAATCCTGTATCCCACATTCATCCCGGGATCACCCCCCAATCCTGTATCCCACATTCATCCCGGGATCACCCCCAATCCTGTATCCCAAATTCATCCCGGGATCACCCCCCAATCCTGTATCCCACATTCATCCCGGGATCACCCCCCAATCCTGTATCCCACATTCATCCCGGGATCACCCCCCAATCCTGTATCCCACATTCATCCCGGGATCACCTCCCAATCCTGTATCCCACATTCATCCCAGGATCACCCCCCAATCCTGTATCCCACATTCATCCCGGGATCACCCCCCAATTCTGTATCTCACATTCATCCCGGGATCACCCCCCAATCCTGTATCCCACATTCATCCCGGGATCACCCCCCAATCCTGTATCCCACATTCATCCCGGGATCACCCCCCAATCCTGTATCCCACATTCATCCCAGGATCACCCCCCAATCCTGTATCCCACATTCATCCCGGGATCACCCCCCAATCCTGTATCCCACATTCATCCCGGGATCACCCCCAATCCTGTATCCCACATTCATCCCGGGATCACCCCCCAATCCTGTATCCCACATTCATCCCGGGATCACCCCCCAATCCTGTATCCCACATTCATCCCAGGATCACCCCCCAATCCTGTATCCCACATTCATCCCGGGATCACCCCCCAATCCTGTATCCCACATTCATCCCAGGATCACCCCCAATCCAGTATCCCACATTCATCCCGGGATCACCCCCAATCCTGTATCCCACATTCATCCCGGGATCACCCCCCAATCCTGTATCCCACATTCATCCCAGGATCACCCCCCAATCCTGTATCCCACATTCATCCCGGGATCACCCCCCAATCCTGTATCCCACATTCATCCCGGGATCACCCCCAATCCTGTATCCCACATTCATCCCGGGATCACCCCCAATCCTGTATCCCACATTCATCCCGGGATCACCCCCCAATCCTGTATCCCACATTCATCCCGGGATCACCCCCCAATCCTGTATCCCACATTCATCCCGGGATCACCCCCCAATCCTGTATCCCACATTCATCCCAGGATCACCCCCAATCCAGTATCCCACATTCATCCCGGGATCACCCCCAATCCTGTATCCCACATTCATCCCGGGATCACCCCCCAATCCTGTATCCCACATTCATCCCGGGATCACCCCCCAATCCTGTATCCCACATTCATCCCAGGATCACCCCCCAATCCTGTATCCCATATTCATCACAGGATCACCCCCCAATCCTGTATCCCACATTCATCCCGGGATCACCCCCCAATCCTGTATCCCACATTCATCCCGGGATCACCCCCAATCCTGTATCCCACATTCATCCCGGGATCACCCCCAATCCTGTATCCCACATTCATTCTGGGATCACCTCCCAATCCTGTATCCTACATTCATCCCGGGATCACCCCCAATCCTGTATCCCACATCCATCCCGGGATCACCCCCCAATCCTGTATCCCACATTCATCCCGGGATCACCCCCAATCCTGTATCCCACATCCATCCCGGGATCACCCCCCAATCCTGTATCCCACATTCATCCCAGGATCACCCCCAATCCAGTATCCCACATTCATCCCGGGATCACCCCCCAATCCTGTATCCCACATTCATCCCGGGATCACCCCCCAATCCTGTATCCCACATTTATCCCAGGATCACCCCCCAATCCTGTATCCCACATTCATCCCGGGATCACCCCCCAATCCTGTATCCCACATTCATCCCAGGATCACCCCAAATCCAGTATCCCACATTCATCCCGGGATCACCCCCCAATCCTGTATCCCACATTCATCCCAGGATCACCCCCAATCCAGTATCCCACATTCATCCCGGGATCACCCCCCAATCCTGTATCCCACATTTATCCCAGGATCACCCCCCAATCCTGTATCCCACATTCATCCCGGGATCACCCCCCAATCCTGTATCCCACATTCATCCCGGGATCACCCCCCAATCCTGTATCCCACATTCATCCCGGGATCACCCCCCAATCCTGTATCCCACATTCATCCCAGGATCACCCCCCAATCCTGTATCCCACATTCATCCCGGGATCACCCCCCAATCCTGTATCCCACATTCATCCCGGGATCACCCCCAATCCTGTATCCCACATTCATCCCGGGATCACCCCCCAATCCTGTATCCCACATTCATCCCGGGATCACCCCCCAATCCTGTATCCCACATTCATCCCAGGATCACCCCCCAATCCTGTATCCCACATTCATCCCGGGATCACCCCCCAATCCTGTATCCCACATTCATCCCAGGATCACCCCCCAATCCTGTATCCCACATTCATCCCGGGATCACCCCCCAATCCTGTATCCCACATTCATCCCGGGATCACCCCCCAATCCTGTATCCCACATTCATCCCGGGATCACCCCCCAATCCTGTATCCCACATTCATCCCAGGATCACCCCCCAATCCTGTATCCCACATTCATCCCGGGATCACCCCCCAATCCTGTATCCCACATTCATCCCGGGATCACCCCCCAATCCTGTATCCCACATTCATCCCAGGATCACCCCCAATCCAGTATCCCACAGTCATCCCGGGATCACCCCCAATCCTGTATCCCACATTCATCCCGGGATCACCCCCCAATCCTATATCCCACATTCATCCCGGGATCACCCCCCAATCCTGTATCCCACATTCATCCCGAGATCCCCCCAATCCTGTATCCCACATTCATCCTGGGATCACTCCCTAATCCTGTATCCCACATTCATCCTGGGATCACTCCCTAATCCTGTATCCCACATTCATCCCGGGATCACCCCCCAATCCTGTATCCCACATTCATCCCAGGATCACCCCCCAATCCTGTATCCCATATTCATCACAGGATCACCCCCCAATCCTGTATCCCACATTCATCCCGGGATCACCCCCAATCCTGTATCCCACATTCATCCCAGGATCACCCCCAATCCTGTATCCCACATTCATCCCGGGATCACCCCCCAATCCTGTATCCCACATTCATCCCGGGATCACCCCCAATCCTGTATCCCACATTCATCCCAGGATCACCCCCCAATCCTGTATCCCACATTCATTCCGGGATACCCCCCCCAATCCTGTATCCCACATTCATCCCAGGATAACCCCCCACTCCTGTATCCCACATTCATCCCAGGATCACCCCCAATCCTGTATCCCACATTCATCCCGGGATCACCCCCAATCCTGTATCCCACATTCATCCCAGGATCACCCCCAATCCTGTATCCCACATTCATCCCGGGATCACCCCCCAATCCTATATCCCACATTCATCCCGGGATCACCCCCCAATCCTGTATCCCACATTCATCCCAGGATCACCCCAATCCAATATCCCACATTCATGCCGGGATCACCCCCAATCCTGTATCCCACATTCATCCCGGGATCACCCCCTAATCCTGTATCCCACATTCATCCTGGGATCACCCCCCAATCCTGTATCCCACATTCATCCCGGGATCATCCCCCAATCCTGTATCCCACATTCATCCCGGGATCACCCCCCAATCCTGTATCCCACATTCATCCCGGGATCATCCCCCAATCCTGTATCCCACATTCATCCCGGGATCACCCCCCAATCCTGTATCCCACATTCATCCCGGGATCACCCCCCAATCCTGTATCCCACATTCATCCCGGGATCACCCCCCAATCCTGTATCCCACATTCATCCCGGGATCACCCCCCAATCCTGTATCCCACATTCATCCCAGGATCACCCCCCAATCCTGTATCCCACATTCATCCCGGGATCACCCCCAATCCTGTATCCCACATTCATCCCGGGATCACCCCCCAATCCTGTATCCCACATTCATCCCAGGATCACCCCCCAATCCTGTATCCCACATTCATCCCGGGATCACCCCGAATCCTGTATCCCACATTCATCCCGGGATCACCCCCCAATCCTGTATCCCACATTCATCCCAGGATCACCCCCAATCCTGTGTCCCACATTCATCCCGGGATCACCCCTAATCCTGTATCCCACATTCATCCCGAGATCACCCCCCAATCCTGTATCCCACATTCATCCCAGGATCACCCCCAATCCTGTATCCCACATTCATCCCGGGATCACCCCCAATACTGTATCCCACATTCATCCCAGGATCACCCCCCAATCCTTTATCCCACATTCATCCCGGGATCACCCCGAATCCTGTATCCCACATTCATCCCGGGATCACCCCCCAATCCTGTATCCCACATTCATCCCAGGATCACCCTCCAATCCTGTATCCCACATTCATCCCGGGATCACCCCCTAATCCTGTATCCCACATTCATCCCAGGATCACCCTCCAATCCTGTATCCCACATTCATCCCGGGATCACCCCCTAATCCTGTATCCCACATTCATCCTGGGATCACCCCCCAATCCTGTATCCCACATTCATCCCGGGATCACCCCCCAATCCTATATCCCACATTCATCCCGGGATCACCCCCCAATCCTGTATCCCACATTCATCCCGAGATCCCCCCAATCCAATATCCCACATTCATCCCGGGATCACCCCCAATCCTGTATCCCACATTCATCCCGGGATCACCCCCTAATCCTGTATCCCACATTCATCCTGGGATCACCCCCCAATCCTGTATCCCACATTCATCCCAGGATCACCCCCCAATCCTGTATCCCACATTCATCCCGGGATCACCCCGAATCCTGTATCCCACATTCATCCCGGGATCACCCCCCAATCCTGTATCCCACATTCATCCCAGGATCACCCCCAATCCTGTGTCCCACATTCATCCCGGGATCACCCCTAATCCTGTATCCCACATTCATCCCGAGATCACCCCCCAATCCTGTATCCCACATTCATCCCAGGATCACCCCCAATCCTGTATCCCACATTCATCCCGGGATCACCCCCCAATCCTGTATCCCACATTCATCCCGGGATCACCCCCAATCCTGTATCCCACATTCATCCCGGGATCACCCCCCAATCCTGTATCCCACATTCATCCCAGGATCACCCCCAATCCTGTATCCCACATTCATCCCGGGATCACCCCCCAATCCTGTATCCCACATTCATCCCAGGATCACCCCCCAATCCTGTATCCCACATTCATCCTGGGATCACCCCCCAATCCTGTATCCCACATTCATCCCAGGATCACCCCCCAATCCTGTATCCCACATTCATCCTGGGATCACCCCCCAATCCTGTATCCCACATTCATCCCGGGATCACCCCCCAATCCTGTATCCCACATTCATCCCGGGATCACCCCCCAATCCTGTATCCCACATTCATCCCGGGATCACCCCCCAATCCTGTATCCCACATTCATCCCGGGATCACCCCCCAATCCTGTATCCCACATTCATCCTGGGATCACCCCCCAATCCTGTATCCCACATTCATCCCGGGATCACCCCCCAATCCTGTATCCCACATTCATCCCGGGATCACCCCCCAATCCTGTATCCCACATTCATCCCGGGATCACCCCCCAATCCTGTATCCCACATTCATCCCGGGATCATCCCCCAATCCTGTATCCCACATTCATCCCGGGATCACCCCCCAATCCTGTATCCCACATTCATCCCGGGATCACCCCCAATCCTGTATCCCACATTCATCCCAGGATCACCCCCAATCCTGTATCCCACATTCATCCCAGGATCACCCCCCAATCCTGTATCCCACATTCATCCCGGGATCACCCCTAATCCTGTATCCCACATTCATCCCGGGATCACCCCCCAATCCTGTATCCCACATTCATCCCGGGATCACCCCCCAATCCTGTATCCCACATTCATCCCAGGATCACCCCCAATCCTGTATCCCACATTCATCGCGGGATCACCCCCCAATCCTGTATCCCACATTCATCCCAGGATCACCCCCAATCCAGTATCCCACATTCATCCCGGGATCACCCCCCAATCCTGTATCCCACATTCATCCCGGGATCACCCCCCAATCCTGTATCCCACATTCATTCCGGGATCACCCCCCAATCCTGTATCCCACATTCATCCCGGGATCACCCCCCAATCCTGTATCCCACATTCATTCCGGGATCACCCCCCAATCCTGTATCCCACATTCATTCCGGGATCACCCCCCAATCCTGTATCCCACATTCATCCCGGGATCACCCCCCAATCCTGTATCCCACATTTATCCCGGGATCACCCCCCAATCCTGTATCCCACATTCATCCCGGGATCACCCTCCAATCCTGTATCCCACATTCATCCCAGGATCACCCCCCAATCCTGTATCCCACATTCATCCCGGGATCACCCTCCAATCCTGTATCCCACATTCATCCCGGGATCACCCCCCAATCCTGTATCCCACATTCATCCCAGGATCACCCCCCAATCCTGTATCCCACATTCATCCCGGGATCACCCCCCAATTCTGTATCTCACATTCATCCCGGGATCACCCCCCAATCCTGTATCCCACATTCATCCCGGGATCACCCCCCAATCCTGTATCCCACATTCATCCCGGGATCACCCCCCAATCCTGTATCCCACATTCATCCCGGGATCACCCCCCAATCCTGTATCCCACATTCATCCCGGGATCACCCCCCAATCCTGTATCCCACATTCATCCCGGGATCACCCCCAATCCTGTATCCCACATTCATCCCGGGATCACCCCCTAATCCTGTATCCCACATTCATCCTGGGATCACCCCCCAATCCTGTATCCCACATTCATCCTGGGATCACCCCCCAATCCTGTATCCCACATTCATCCCGGGATCACCTCCCAATTTTCCCCTCCTCCTAATAGGGATCATCCTCCTCATTCCCCTTTATGGCCTCCTGACCCCTAGTCTCCATTTCTAACAACAATATGTAAATTAAGCCACGCCCCCTCATTGAGGGATGGATGAAGCCACGCCCCCTCATTGAGGGATGGATAGGAGATACATTGTAACAGTTACAATAGAAACACTTTGAATAGGCAAATGAATCATTTATTGCTGCAGATCTGCATGTTACACCTCAAAGAGGGACACTATGTAAATGAAGCTACGCCCCTTATTGAGTAATGGATGCAGCCACGCCCCCTCATTGAGTAATGGATGCAGCCACGCCCCCTCATTGAGTAATGGATGCAGCCACGTCCCCTCATTGAGGGATAGATGAAGCCACACCCCCTCATTGAGTAATGGATGCAGCCACGCCTCCTCATTGAGGGATGGATGCAGCCACGCCCCCTCATTGAGTAATGGATGCAGCCACGCCCCCTCATTGAGGGATGGATGCAGCCACGCCCCCTCATTGCATAATGGATGCAGCCACGCCCCCTCATTGAGGGATGGATGCAGCCACGCCCCCTCATTGAGTAATGGATGCAGCCACGCCCCCTCATTGAGGGATGGATGCAGCCACGCCCCCTCATTGAGGGATAGATGAAGCCACGCCCCCTCATTGAGGGATGGATGCAGCCACGCCCCCTCATTGAGGGATAGATGAAGCCACGCCCCCTCATTGAGGGATAGATGAAGCCACGCCCCCTCATTGAGGGATGGATAGGATATAGGGTGTAACAGTTACTACACAGGAAACACTTGAATAAGAAAACAATGGTGTTATATAAATAAACCTTAACAATAACAGTAATAACAAATCATTTATTGCTGAACCCCTGGTCCCTCTTCTCAGTCCTTATCTATGTCCTTGCTGTGGCCCCCTGACCCCTGGTCCCTCTTCTCAGTCCTTATCTATGTCCTTGCTGTGGCCCCCTTACCCCTGGTCCCTCTTGTCAGTCCTTGTCCATGTCATTGCTGTGGCCCCCTGGTCCCTCTTGTCATTCCTTGGCCATGTCATTGCTGTGGCCCCCTGGTCCCTCTTGTCATTCCTTGTCCATGTCATTGCTGTGGCCCCCTGACCCCTGGTCCCTCTTCTCAGTCCTTATCTATGTCCTTGCTGTGGCCCCCTGACCCCTGGTCCCTCTTCTCAGTCCTTATCTATGTCCTTGCTGTGGCCCCCTGACCCCTGGTCCCTCTTCTCAGTCCTTGTCTATGTCCTTGCTGTGGCCCCCTGACCCCTGGTCCCTCTTCTCAGTCCTTATCTATGTCCTTGCTGTGGCCCCCTGACCCATGGTCCCTCTTCTCAGTCCTTATCTATGTCCTTGCTGTGGCCCCCTTACCCCTGGTCCCTCTTGTCAGTCCTTGGCCATGTCATTGCTGTGGCCCCCTGGTCCCTCTTGTCATTCCTTGGCCATGTCATTGCTGTGGCCCCCTGGTCCCTCTTGTCATTCCTTGGCCATGTCCTTGCTGTGGCCCCCTGGTCCCTCTTGTCATTCCTTGGCCATGTCCTTGCTGTGGCCCCCTGGTCCCTCTTCTCGGTCATTGTCTATGTCCTTGCTGTGGCCCCCTGGTCCCTCTTGTCGGTCATTGTCTATGTCCTTGCTGTGGCCCCCTGGTCCCTCTTGTCGGTCATTGTCTATGTCCTTGCTGTGCCCCCCTGGTCCCTCTTGTCAGTCCTTGGCCATGTCATTGCTGTGCCCCCCTGGTCCCTCTTGTCAGTCCTTGTCCATGTCATTGCTGTGGCCCCCTGGTCCCTCTTGTCATTCCTTGGCCATGTCCTTGCTGTGGCCCCCTGGTCCCTCTTGTCGGTCTGTGGCCCCGGTGTGAACACTGTACATATCTGTGCAGTTAGTGTTTTGCCGCTCAGTGTTGTTTATTGCGTTTGCTGTGTTTTGTGTAACTTGGCGCCGGCTGCATTGTCCCTGTTTATAATAAATAGTCATTGGCCGGCAGTGGCGGGGGTGCGATATAAATATCTATAATCCAGGGCTGGTCACCCAGGGGCTGTGCTGAGTGATGGAGCCCGTTATTTACCATCCGGAATATTCCGCTCACAGCTATCATGGTTATCCTGACCCCTGGTCCCTGTGTCTAAGTCCCGGATGTTGGGGCCTTTGCTCCCTCTTGTTTTGCCCCATTGTTTACACTGTACATAGGGATGTGGTTAGTGACTGATATTTGGCTGCTTCAGTGTTTATTGCGTATTTGTGTGTTTTGTGTAACTTGGCGCCGGCTGCATTGTCCCTGTTTATAATAAATAGTCCTTGTACCATGGCCGGCGATGGCGGGGGCGCGTTATATATATATGGAATCCAGGGCCGGTCACCCAGAGGCTGTGCTGAGTGATGGCGACAAGTCACTGAGCCCGTTACTTACCATCCGGAATCTTCTATGGAAAATTACTGATATTGTGGTTCTCACCAGGTCCCTGGTATTGTCCCCTAGTCCCTGACCCCTGGTATCTGGTCCCTGGTATTGTCTCCTGGTCCCCTGACCCCTGGTATCTGGTCCCTGGTATTGTCTCCTGGTCCCTGACCCCTGGTATCTGGTCCCTGGTATTGTCTCCTGCCCCCTGACCCCTGGTATCTGGTCCCTGGTATTGTCTCCTGCCCCCTGACCCCTGGTATCTGGTCCCTGGTATTGTCTCCTGGTCCCCTGACCCCTGGTATCTGGTCCCTGGTATTGTCTCCTGGTCCCCTGACCCCTGGTATCTGGTCCCTGGTATTGTCTCCTGGTCCCCTGACCCCTGGTATCTGGTCCCTGGTATTGTCTCCTGGTCCCCTGACCCCTGGTATCTGGTCCCTGGTATTGTCTCCTGGTCCCCTGACCCCTGGTATCTGGTCCCTGGTATTGTCTCCTGCCCCCTGACCCCTGGTATCTGGTCCCTGGTATTGTCTCCTGCCCCCTGACCCCTGGTATCTGGTCCCTGGTATTGTCTCCTGGTCCCTGACCCCTGGTATCTGGTCCCTGGTATTGTCTCCTGGTCCCTGACCCCTGGTATCTGGTCCCTGGTATTGTCTCCTGCCCCCTGACCCCTGGTATCTGGTCCCTGGTATTGTCTCCTGACCCCTGACCCCTGGTATCTGGTCCCTGGTATTGTCCCCTAGTCCCTGACCCCTGGTATCTGGTCCCTGGTATTGTCCCCTAGTCCCTGACCCCTGGTATCTGGTCCCTGGTATTGTCTCCTGACCCCTGGTATCTGGTCCCTGGTATTGTCTCCTGCCCCCTGACCCCTGGTATCTGGTCCCTGGTATTGTCTCCTGGTCCCCTGACCCCTGGTATCTGGTCCCTGGTATTGTCTCCTGGTCCCTGACCCCTGGTATCTGGTCCCTGGTATTGTCTCCTGGTCCCCTGACCCCTGGTATCTGGTCCCTGGTATTGTCTCCTGGTCCCCTGACCCCTGGTATCTGGTCCCTGGTATTGTCTCCTGGTCCCCTGACCCCTGGTATCTGGTCCCTGGTATTGTCCCCTAGTCCCTGACCCCTGGTATCTGGTCCCTGGTATTGTCCCCTAGTCCCTGACCCCTGGTATCTGGTCCCTGGTATTGTCTCCTGACCCCTGACCCCTGGTATCTGGTCCCTGGTATTGTCCCCTAGTCCCTGACCCCTGGTATCTGGTCCCTGGTATTGTCCCCTAGTCCCTGACCCCTGGTATCTGGTCCCTGGTATTGTCTCCTGACCCCTGGTATCTGGTCCCTGGTATTGTCTCCTGACCCCTGGTATCTGGTCCCTGGTATTGTCCCCTAGTCCCTGACCCCTGGTATCTGGTCCCTGGTATTGTCTCCTGACCCCTGGTATCTGGTCCCTGGTATTGTCCCCTAGTCCCTGACCCCTGGTATTTGGTCCCTGGTATTGTCTCCTGACCCCTGGTATCTGGTCCCTGGTATTGTCTCCTGACCCCTGGTATCTGGTCCCTGGTATTGTCTCCTGGTCCCCTGACCCCTGGTATCTGGTCCCTGGTATTGTCTCCTGCCCCCTGACATCTGGTATCTGGTCCCTGGTATTGTCTCCTGGTCCCCTGACCCCTGGTATCTGGTCCCTGGTATTGTCTCCTGACCCCTGGTATCTGGTCCCTGGTATTGTCTCCTAGTCCCTGACCCCTGGTATCTGGTCCCTGGTATTGTCTCCTGACCCCTGGTATCTGGTCCCTGGTATTGTCTCCTGGTCCCCTGACCCCTGGTATCTGGTCCCTGGTATTGTCTCCTGGTCCCCTGACCCCTGGTATCTGGTCCCTGGTATTGTCTCCTATTCCCCTGACCCCTGGTATCTGGTCCCTGGTATTGTCTCCTGTCCCCTGACCCCTGGTATCTGGTCCCTGGTATTGTCTCCTGGTCCCCTGACCCCTGGTATCTGGTCCCTGGTATTGTCTCCTGGTCCCCTGACCCCTGGTATCTGGTCCCTGGTATTGTCTCCTGGTCCCCTGACCCCTGGTATCTGGTCCCTGGTATTGTCTCCTGCCCCCCTGACCCCTGGCCTCTGGTCCCTGGTATTGTCTCCTGGTCCCCTGACCCCTGGTATCTGGTCCCTGGTATTGTCTCCTGGTCACCTGACCCCTGGTATCTGGTCCCTGGTATTGTCTCCTGGTCCCTGACCCCTGGTATCTGGTCCCTGGTATTGTCTCCTGGTCCCCTGACCCCTGGCCTCTGATCCCTGGTATTGTCTCCTGGTCCCCTGACCCCTGGTATCTGGTCCCTGGTATTGTCTCCTGGTCCCCTGACCCCTGGTATCTGGTCCCTGGTATTGTCTCCTGCCCCCCTGACCCCTGGTATCTGGTCCCTGGTATTGTCTCCTGACCCCTGGTATCTGGTCCCTGGTATTGTCTCCTGGTCCCCTGACCCCTGGTATCTGGTCCCTGGTATTGTCTCCTGACCCCTGACCCCTGGTATCTGGTCCCTGGTATTGTCTCCTGGTCCCCTGACCCCTGGTATCTGGTCCCTGGTATTGTCTCCTGGTCCCCTGACCCCTGGTATCTGGTCCCTGGTATTGTCTCCTGGTCCCCTGACCCCTGGTATCTGGTCCCTGGTATTGTCTCCTGCCCCCCTGACCCCTGGCCTCTGGTCCCTGGTATTGTCTCCTGGTCCCCTGACCCCTGGTATCTGGTCCCTGGTATTGTCTCCTGCCCCCTGACCCCTGGTATCTGGTCCCTGGTATTGTCTCCTGGTCCCCTGACCCCTGGTATCTGGTCCCTGGTATTGTCTCCTGGTCCCCTGACCCCTGGTATCTGGTCCCTGGTATTGTCTCCTGGTCCCCTGACCCCTGGTATCTGGTCCCTGGTATTGTCTCCTGATCCCCTGACCCCTGGTATCTGGTCCCTGGTATTGTCTCCTGGTCTCCTGACCCCTGGTATCTGGTCCCTGGTATTGTCTCCTGATCCCCTGACCCCTGGTATCTGGTCCCTGGTATTGTCTCCTGGTCTCCTGACCCCTGGTATCTGGTCCCTGGTATTGTCTCCTGGTCCCCTGACCCCTGGTATCTGGTCCCTGGTATTGTCTCCTGGTCCCCTGACCCCTGGTATCTGGTCCCTGGTATTGTCTCCTGGTCCCCTGACCCCTGGTATCTGGTCCCTGGTATTGTCTCCTGCCCCCCTGACCCCTGGTATCTTGTCCCTGGTCCCCTGACCCCTGGTATCTGGTCCCTGGTATTGTCTCCTGGTCACCTGACCCCTGGTATCTAGTCCCTGGTATTGTCTCCTGGTCCCCTGACCCCTGGTATCTGGTCCCTGGTATTGTCTCCTGGTCCCCTGACCCCTGGTATCTGGTCCCTGGTATTGTCTCCTGACCCCTGACCCCTGGTATCTGGTCCCTGGTATTGTCTCCTGGTCCCCTGACCCCTGGTATCTGGTCCCTGGTATTGTCTCCTGCCCCCCTGACCCCTGGTATCTGGTCCCTGGTATTGTCTCCTGACCCCTGACCCCTGGTATCTGGTCCCTGGTATTGTCTCCTGCCCCCCTGACCCCTGGTGTCTGGTCCCTGGTATTGTCTCCTGGTCCCCTGACCCCTGGTATCTGGTCCCTGGTATTGTCTCCTGGTCCCCTGACCCCTGGTATTGTCTCCTGCCCCCTGACCCCTGGTATCTGGTCCCTGGTATTGTCTCCTGATCCCCTGACCCCTGGTATCTGGTCCCTGGTATTGTCTCCTGGTCCCCTGACCCCTGGTATCTGGTCCCTGGTATTGTCTCCTGACCCCTGACCCCTGGTATCTGGTCCCTGGTATTGTCTCCTGGTCCCCTGACCCCTGGTATCTGGTCCCTGGTCCCCTGACCCCTGGTATCTGGTCCCTGGTATTGTCTCCTGGTCCCCTGACCCCTGGTATCTGGTCCCTGGTATTGTCTCCTGGTCCCCTGACCCCTGGTATCTGGTCCCTGGTATTGTCTCCTGTCCCCTGACCCCTGGTATCTGGTCCCTGGTATTGTCTCCTGGTCCCCTGACCCCTGGTATCTGGTCCCTGGTATTGTCTCCTGGTCCCCTGACCCCTGGTATCTGGTCCCTGGTATTGTCTCCTGCCCCCTGACCCCTGGTATCTGGTCCCTGGTATTGTCTCCTGATCCCCTGGCCCCTGGTATCTGGTCCCTGGTATTGTCTCCTGGTCACCTGACCCCTGGTATCTGGTCCCTGGTATTGTCTCCTAGTCCCTGACCCCTGGTATCTGGTCCCTGGTATTGTCTCCTGGTCCCCTGACCCCTGGTATCTGGTCCCTGGTATTGTCTCCTGCCCCCTGACCCCTGGTATCTGGTCCCTGGTATTGTCTCCTGATCCCCTGGCCCCTGGTATCTGGTCCCTGGTATTGTCTCCTGGTCACCTGACCCCTGGTATCTGGTCCCTGGTATTGTCTCCTGGTCCCCTGACCCCTGGTATCTGGTCCCTGGTATTGTCTCCTGGTCCCCTGACCCCTGGTATCTGGTCCCTGGTATTGTCTCCTGGTCCCCTGACCCCTGGTATCTGGTCCCTGGTATTGTCTCCTGGTCCCCTGACCCCTGGTATCTGGTCCCTGGTATTGTCTCCTGCCCCCCTGACCCCTGGTATCTGGTCCCTGGTATTGTCTCCTGGTCACCTGACCCCTGGTATCTGGTCCCTGGTATTGTCTCCTGGTCCCCTGACCCCTGGTATCTGGTCCCTGGTATTGTCTCCTGGTCCCCTGACCCCTGGTATCTGGTCCCTGGTATTGTCTCCTGGTCCCCTGACCCCTGGTATCTGGTCCCTGGTATTGTCTCCTGGTCCCCTGACCCCTGGTATCTGGTCCCTGGTATTGTCTCCTGGTCCCCTGACCCCTGGTATCTGGTCCCTGGTATTGTCTCCTGACCCCTGGTATCTGGTCCCTGGTATTGTCTCCTGGTCCCCTGACCCCTGGTATCTGGTCCCTGGTATTGTCTCCTGCCCCCCTGACCCCTGGTATCTGGTCCCTGGTATTGTCTCCTGGTCACCTGACCCCTGGTATCTGGTCCCTGGTATTGTCTCCTGCCCCCCTGACCCCTGGTATCTGGTCCCTGGTATTGTCTCCTGGTCCCCTGACCCCTGGTATCTGGTCCCTGGTATTGTCTCCTGGTCACCTGACCCCTGGTATCTGGTCCCTGGTATTGTCTCCTGCCCCCCTGACCCCTGGTATCTGGTCCCTGGTATTGTCTCCTGGTCACCTGACCCCTGGTATCTGGTCCCTGGTATTGTCTCCTGCCCCCCTGACCCCTGGTATCTGGTCCCTGGTATTGTCTCCTGGTCACCTGACCCCTGGTATCTGGTCCCTGGTATTGTCTCCTGCCCCCCTGACCCCTGGTATCTGGTCCCTGGTATTGTCTCCTGGTCCCCTGACCCCTGGTATCTGGTCCCTGGTATTGTCTCCTGCCCCCTGACATCTGGTATCTGGTCCCTGGTATTGTCTCCTGGTCCCCTGACCCCTGGTATCTGGTCCCTGGTATTGTCTCCTGGTCCCCTGACCCCTGGTATCTGGTCCCTGGTATTGTCTCCTGGTCCCCTGACCCCTGGTATCTGGTCCCTGGTATTGTCTCCTGGTCCCCTGACCCCTGGTATCTGGTCCCTGGTATTGTCTCCTGCCCCCCTGACCCCTGGTATCTGGTCCCTGGTATTGTCTCCTGGTCCCCTGACCCCTGGTATCTGGTCCCTGGTATTGTCTCCTGACCCCTGGTATCTGGTCCCTGGTATTGTCTCCTGGTCCCCTGACCCCTGGTATCTGGTCCCTGGTATTGTCTCCTGGTCCCCTGACCCCTGGTATCTGGTCCCTGGTATTGTCTCCTGGTCCCCTGACCCCTGGTATCTGGTCCCTGGTATTGTCTCCTGGTCCCCTGACCCCTGGTATCTGGTCCCTGGTATTGTCTCCTGGTCCCCTGACCCCTGGTATCTGGTCCCTGGTATTGTCTCCTGACCCCTGACCCCTGGTATCTGGTCCCTGGTATTGTCTCCTGACCCCTGGTATCTGGTCCCTGGTATTGTCTCCTGACCCCTGACCCCTGGTATCTGGTCCCTGGTATTGTCTCCTGGTCCCCTGACCCCTGGTATCTGGTCCCTGGTATTGTCTCCTGGTCCCCTGACCCCTGGTATCTGGTCCCTGGTATTGTCTCCTGACCCCTGACCCCTGGTATCTGGTCCCTGGTATTGTCTCCTGACCCCTGACCCCTGGTATCTGGTCCCTGGTATTGTCTCCTGGTCCCCTGACCCCTGGTATCTGGTCCCTGGTATTGTCTCCTGACCCCTGACCCCTGGTATCTGGTCCCTGGTATTGTCTCCTGGTCCCCTGACCCCTGGTATCTGGTCCCTGGTATTGTCTCCTGGTCTCCTGACCCCTGGTATCTGGTCCCTGGTATTGTCTCCTGCCCCCCTGACCCCTGGTATCTGGTCCCCGGTATTGTCTCCTGGTCCCCTGACCCCTGGTATCTTGTCCCTGGTATTGTCTCCTGGTCCCCTGACCCCTGGTATCTAGTCCCTGGTCCCCTGACCCCTGGTATCTGGTCCCTGGTATTGTCTCCTGGTCCCCTGACCCCTGGTATCTGGTCCCTGGTATTGTCTCCTGGTCCCCTGACCCCTGGTATCTGGTCCCTGGTCCCCTGACCCCTGGTATCTGGTCCCTGGTATTGTCTCCTGCCCCCTGACCCCTGGTATCTGGTCCCTGGTATTGTCTCCTGGTCCCCTGACCCCTGGTATCTAGTCCCTGGTATTGTCTCCTGACCCCTGACCCCTGGTATCTTGTCCCTGGTATTGTCTCCTGGTCCCCTGACCCCTGGTATCTGGTCCCTGGTATTGTCTCCTGGTCCCCTGACCCCTGGTATCTGGTCCCTGGTATTGTCTCCTGGTCCCCTGACCCCTGGTATCTGGTCCCCGGTATTGTCTCCTGGTCCCCTGACCCCTGGTATCTTGTCCCTGGTATTGTCTCCTGGTCCCCTGACCCCTGGTATCTGGTCCCTGGTATTGTCTCCTGACCCCTGACCCCTGGTATCTGGTCCCTGGTATTGTCTCCTGCCCCCCTGACCCCTGGTATCTGGTCCCTGGTATTGTCTCCTGGTCCCCTGACCCCTGATATCTGGTCCCTGGTATTGTCTCCTGCCCCCCTGACCCCTGGTATCTGGTCCCTGGTATTGTCTCCTGACCCCTGACCCCTGGTATCTGGTCCCTGGTATTGTCTCCTGGTCCCCTGACCCCTAGTATCTGGTCCCTGGTATTGTCTCCTGACCCCTGGTATCTGGTCCCTGGTATTGTCTCCTGACCCCTGGTATCTGGTCCCTGGTATTGTCTCCTGACCCCTGGTATCTGGTCCCTGGTATTGTCTCCTGGTCCCCTGACCCCTGGTATCTGGTCCCTGGTATTGTCTCCTGGTCCCCTGACCCCTGGTATCTGGTCCCTGGTATTGTCTCCTGACCCCTGGTATCTGGTCCCTGGTATTGTCTCCTGGTCCCCTGACCCCTGGTATCTGGTCCCTGGTATTGTCTCCTGGTCCCCTGACCCCTGGTATCTGGTCCCTGGTATTGTCTCCTGGTCCCCTGACCCCTGGTATCTGGTCCCTGGTCCCCTGACCCCTGGTATCTGGTCCCTGGTATTGTCTCCTGCCCCCTGACCCCTGGTATCTGGTCCCTGGTATTGTCTCCTGCCCCCAGGTATCTGGTCCCTGGTATTGTCTCCTGGTCCCCTGACCCCTGGTATCTGGTCCCTGGTATTGTCTCCTGGTCCCCTGACCCCTGGTATCTGGTCCCTGGTATTGTCTCCTGGTCCCCTGACCCCTGGTATCTGGTCCCTGGTATTGTCTCCTGGTCCCCTGACCCCTGGTATCTGGTCCCTGGTATTGTCTCCTGACCCCTGGTATCTGGTCCCTGGTATTGTCTCCTGGTCCCCTGACCCCTGGTATCTGGTCCCTGGTATTGTCTCCTGGTCCCCTGACCCCTGGTATCTGGTCCCTGGTATTGTCTCCTGGTCCCCTGACCCCTGGTATCTGGTCCCTGGTATTGTCTCCTGACCCCTGACCCCTGGTATCTGGTCCCTGGTATTGTCTCCTGGTCCCCTGACCCCTGGTATCTGGTCCCTGGTATTGTCTCCTGGTCCCCTGACCCCTGGTATCTGGTCCCTGGTATTGTCTCCTGGTCCCCTGACCCCTGGTATCTGGTCCCTGGTATTGTCTCCTGACCCCTGGTATCTGGTCCCTGGTATTGTCTCCTGGTCCCCTGACCCCTGGTATCTGGTCCCTGGTATTGTCTCCTGGTCCCCTGACCCCTGGTATCTGGTCCCTGGTATTGTCTCCTGGTCCCCTGACCCCTGGTATCTGGTCCCTGGTATTGTCTCCTGGTCCCCTGACCCCTGGTATCTGGTCCCTGGTATTGTCTCCTGGTCCCCTGACCCCTGGTATCTGGTCCCTGGTATTGTCTCCTGACCCCTGACCCCTGGTATCTGGTCCCTGGTATTGTCTCCTGGTCCCCTGACCCCTGATATCTGGTCCCTGGTATTGTCTCCTGGTCCCCTGACCCCTAGTATCTGGTCCCTGGTATTGTCTCCTGACCCCTGGTATCTGGTCCCTGGTATTGTCTCCTGACCCCTGGTATCTGGTCCCTGGTATTGTCTCCTGACCCCTGGTATCTGGTCCCTGGTATTGTCTCCTGGTCCCCTGACCCCTGGTATCTGGTCCCTGGTATTGTCTCCTGGTCCCCTGACCCCTGGTATCTGGTCCCTGGTATTGTCTCCTGACCCCTGGTATCTGGTCCCTGGTATTGTCTCCTGGTCCCCTGACCCCTGGTATCTGGTCCCTGGTATTGTCTCCTGGTCCCCTGACCCCTGGTATCTGGTCCCTGGTATTGTCTCCTGGTCCCCTGACCCCTGGTATCTGGTCCCTGGTATTGTCTCCTGGTCCCCTGACCCCTAGTATCTGGTCCCTGGTATTGTCTCCTGACCCCTGGTATCTGGTCCCTGGTATTGTCTCCTGACCCCTGGTATCTGGTCCCTGGTATTGTCTCCTGACCCCTGGTATCTGGTCCCTGGTATTGTCTCCTGACCCCTGGTATCTGGTCCCTGGTATTGTCTCCTGGTCCCCTGACCCCTGGTATCTGGTCCCTGGTATTGTCTCCT
Organism: Gastrophryne carolinensis; assembly: GCA_027917425.1. Lineage (NCBI taxonomy): Eukaryota > Metazoa > Chordata > Amphibia > Anura > Microhylidae > Gastrophryne > Gastrophryne carolinensis. The sequence goes on along the minus strand of JAQIHN010000051.1, from coordinate 90,197 downwards.
GGTCCCCTGACCCCTGGTATCTGGTCCCTGGTATTGTCTCCTGACCCCTGGTATCTGGTCCCTGGTATTGTCTCCTGGTCCCCTGACCCCTGGTATCTGGTCCCTGGTATTGTCTCCTGGTCCCCTGACCCCTGGTATCTGGTCCCTGGTATTGTCTCCTGGTCCCCTGACCCCTGGTATCTGGTCCCTGGTATTGTCTCCTGGTCCCCTGACCCCTGGTATCTGGTCCCTGGTCCCCTGACCCCTGGTATCTGGTCCCTGGTATTGTCTCCTGCCCCCTGACCCCTGGTATCTGGTCCCTGGTATTGTCTCCTGGTCCCCTGACCCCTGGTATCTGGTCCCTGGTATTGTCTCCTGGTCCCCTGACCCCTGGTATCTGGTCCCTGGTATTGTCTCCTGGTCCCCTGACCCCTGGTATCTGGTCCCTGGTATTGTCTCCTGACCCCTGGTATCTGGTCCCTGGTATTGTCTCCTGGTCCCCTGACCCCTGGTATCTGGTCCCTGGTATTGTCTCCTGACCCCTGACCCCTGGTATCTGGTCCCTGGTATTGTCTCCTGACCCCTGACCCCTGGTATCTGGTCCCTGGTATTGTCTCCTGGTCCCCTGACCCCTGGTATCTGGTCCCTGGTATTGTCTCCTGGTCCCCTGACCCCTGGTATCTGGTCCCTGGTATTGTCTCCTGACCCCTGACCCCTGGTATCTGGTCCCTGGTATTGTCTCCTGGTCCCCTGACCCCTGGTATCTGGTCCCTGGTATTGTCTCCTGGTCCCCTGACCCCTGGTATCTGGTCCCTGGTATTGTCTCCTGACCCCAGGTATCTGGTCCCTGGTATTGTCTCCTGGTCCCCTGACCCCTGGTATCTGGTCCCTGGTATTGTCTCCTGACCCCTGGTATCTGGTCCCTGGTATTGTCTCCTGGTCCCCTGACCCCTGGTATCTGGTCCCTGGTATTGTCTCCTGACCCCTGGTATCTGGTCCCTGGTATTGTCTCCTGGTCCCCTGACCCCTGGTATCTGGTCCCTGGTATTGTCTCCTGTCCCCTGACCCCTGGTATCTGGTCCCTGGTATTGTCTCCTGCCCCCTGACCCCTGGTATCTGGTCCCTGGTATTGTCTCCTGGTCCCCTGACCCCTGGTATCTGGTCCCTGGTATTGTCTCCTAGTCCCTGACCCCTGGTATCTGGTCCCTGGTATTGTCTCCTGGTCCCCTGACCCCTGGTATCTGGTCCCTGGTATTGTCTCCTAGTCCCTGACCCCTGGTATCTGGTCCCTGGTATTGTCTCCTGGTCCCCTGACCCCTGGTATCTGGTCCCTGGTATTGTCTCCTGGTCCCCTGACCCCTGGTATCTGGTCCCTGGTATTGTCTCCTAGTCCCTGACCCCTGGTATCTGGTCCCTGGTATTGTCTCCTGGTCCCCTGACCCCTGGTATCTGGTCCCTGGTATTGTCTCCTGGTCCCCTGACCCCTGGTATCTGGTCCCTGGTATTGTCTCCTGATCCCCTGACCCCTGGTATCTGGTCCCTGGTATTGTCTCCTGACCCCCTGACCCCTGGTATCTGGTCCCTGGTATTGTCTCCTGGTCCCCTGACCCCTGGTATCTGGTCCCTGGTATTGTCTCCTGCCCCCCTGACCCCTGGTATCTGGTCCCTGGTATTGTCTCCTGGTCCCCTGACCCCTGGTATCTGGTCCCTGGTATTGTCTCCTATTCCCCTGACCCCTGGTATCTGGTCCCTGGTATTGTCTCCTGGTCCCCTGGTATCTGGTCCCTGGTATTGTCTCCTGGTCACCTGACCCCTGGTATCTGGTCCCTGGTATTGTCTCCTGGTCCCCTGGTATCTGGTCCCTGGTATTGTCTCCTGGCCCCTGACCCCTGGTATCTGGTCCCTGGTATTGTCTCCTGGTCCCCTGGTATCTGGTCCCTGGTATTGTCTCCTGGTCACCTGACCCCTGGTATCTGGTCCCTGGTATTGTCTCCTGGCCCCTGACCCCTGGTATCTGGTCCCTGGTATTGTCTCCTGGTCCCCTGACCCCTGGTATCTGGTCCCTGGTATTGTCTCCTAGTCCCTGACCCCTGGTATCTGGTCCCTGGTATTGTCTCCTGGTCCCCTGACCCCTGGTATCTGGTCCCTGGTATTGTCTCCTAGTCCCTGACCCCTGGTATCTGGTCCCTGGTATTGTCTCCTGGTCCCCTGACCCCTGGTATCTGGTCCCTGGTATTGTCTCCTGGTCCCCTGACCCCTGGTATCTGGTCCCTGGTATTGTCTCCTGGTCCCCTGACCCCTGGTATCTGGTCCCTGGTATTGTCTCCTAGTCCCTGACCCCTGGTATCTGGTCCCTGGTATTGTCTCCTGACCCCTGACCCCTGGTATCTGGTCCCTGGTATTGTCTCCTGGTCCCCTGACCCCTGGTATCTGGTCCCTGGTATTGTCTCCTGGTCCCCTGACCCCTGGTATCTGGTCCCTGGTATTGTCTCCTGTCCCCTGACCCCTGGTATCTGGTCCCTGGTATTGTCTCATGGTCCCCTGACCCCTGGTATCTGGTCCCTGGTATTGTCTCCTGACCCCTGACCCCTGGTATCTGGTCCCTGTTATTGTCTCCTGGTCCCCTGACCCCTGGTATCTGGTCCCTGATATTGTCTCCTGGTCTCCTGACCCCTGGTATCTGGTTCCTGGTATTGTCTCCTGTCCCCTGACCCCTGGTATCTGGTCCCTGGTATTGTCTCCTGACCCCTGGTATCTGGTCCCTGGTATTGTCTCCTGGTCCCCTGACCCCTGGTATCTGGTCCCTGGTATTGTCTCCTGGTCCCCTGACCCCTGGTATCTGGTCCCTGGTATTGTCTCCTGGTCCCCTGACCCCTGGTATCTGGTCCCTGGTATTGTCTCCTGGTCCCCTGACCCCTGGTATCTGGTCCCTGGTATTGTCTCCTGCCCCCTGACCCCTGGTATCTGGTCCCTGGTATTGTCTCCTGGTCCCCTGACCCCTGGTATCTGGTCCCTGGTATTGTCTCCTGGTCCCCTGACCCCTGGTATCTGGTCCCTGGTATTGTCTCCTGGTCCCCTGACCCCTGGTATCTGGTCCCTGGTATTGTCTCCTGGTCCCCTGACCCCTGGTATCTGGTCCCTGGTATTGTCTCCTGCCCCCTGACCCCTGGTATCTGGTCCCTGGTATTGTCTCCTGGTCCCCTGACCCCTGGTATCTGGTCCCTGGTATTGTCTCCTGGTCCCCTGACCCCTGGTATCTGGTCCCTGGTATTGTCTCCTGGTCCCCTGACCCCTGGTATCTGGTCCCTGGTATTGTCTCCTGGTCCCCTGACCCCTGGTATCTGGTCCCTGGTATTGTCTCCTGCCCCCCTGACCCCTGGTATCTGGTCCCTGGTCCCCTGACCCCTGGTATCTGGTCCCTGGTATTGTCTCCTGATCCCCTGGCCCCTGGTATCTGGTCCCTGGTATTGTCTCCTGGTCCCCTGACCCCTGGTATCTGGTCCCCTGACCCCTGGTATCTGGTCCCTGGTATTGTCTCCTGGTCCCCTGACCCCTGGTATCTGGTCCCCTGACCCCTGGTATCTGGTCCCTGGTATTGTCTCCTGGTCTCCTGACCCCTGGTATCTGGTCCCTGGTATTGTCTCCTGGTCCCCTGACCCCTGGTCCCTGGTCCCCTGACCCCTGGTATCTGGTCCCTGGTATTGTCTCCTGGTCTCCTGACCCCTGGTATCTGGTCCCTGGTATTGTCTCCTGGTCCCCTGACCCCTGGTATCTGGTCCCTGGTATTGTCTCCTGGTCACCTGGCCCCTGGTATCTGGTCCCTGGTATTGTCTCCTGGTCCCCTGACCCCTGGTATCTGGTCCCTGGTATTGTCTCCTGGTCACCTGGCCCCTGGTATCTGGTCCCTGGTATTGTCTCCTGGTCCCCTGACCCCTGGTATCTGGTCCCTGGTATTGTCTCCTGGTCACCTGACCCCTGGTATCTGGTCCCTGGTATTGTCTCCTGACCCCTGACCCCTGGTATCTGGTCCCTGGTATTGTCTCCTGCCCCCCTGACCCCTGGTATCTGGTCCCTGGTATTGTCTCCTGGTCACCTGACCCCTGGTATCTGGTCCCTGGTATTGTCTCCTGACCCCTGACCCCTGGTATCTGGTCCCTGGTATTGTCTCCTGCCCCCTGACCCCTGGTATCTGGTCCCTGGTATTGTCTCCTGATCCCCTGACCCCTGGTATCTGGTCCCTGGTATTGTCTCCTGCCCCCTGACCCCTGGTATCTTGTCCCTGGTATTGTCTCCTGGCCCCCTGACCCCTGGTATCTGGTCCCTGGTATTGTCTCCTGGTCCCCTGACCCCTGGTATCTGGTCCCTGGTATTGTCTCCTGCCCCCTGACATCTGGTATCTGGTCCCTGGTATTGTCTCCTGGTCCCCTGACCCCTGGTATCTGGTCCCTGGTATTGTCTCCTAGTCCCTGACCCCTGGTATCTGGTCCCTGGTATTGTCTCCTGGTCCCCTGACCCCTGGTATCTGGTCCCTGGTATTGTCTCCTGGTCCCCTGACCCCTGGTATCTGGTCCCTGGTATTGTCCCCTAGTCCCTGACCCCTGGTATCTGGTCCCTGGTATTGTCTCCTGGTCCCCTGACCCCTGGAATCTGGTCCCTGGTATTGTCTCCTGGTCCCCTGACCCCTGGTATCTGGTCCCTGGTATTGTCTCCTGGTCCCCTGACCCCTGGTATCTGGTCCCTGGTATTGTCTCCTGGTCCCCTGACCCCTGGTATCTGGTCCCTGGTATTGTCTCCTGACCCCTGGTATCTGGTCCCTGGTATTGTCTCCTGACCCCTGGTATCTGGTCCCTGGTATTGTCTCCTGACCCCTGGTATCTGGTCCCTGGTATTGTCTCCTGGTCCCCTGACCCCTGGTATCTGGTCCCTGGTATTGTCTCCTGGTCCCCTGGTATCTGGTCCCTGGTATTGTCTCCTGGTCCCCTGACCCCTGGTATCTGGTCCCTGGTATTGTCTCCTGGTCCCCTGACCCCTGGTATCTGGTCCCTGGTATTGTCTCCTGGTCCCCTGACCCCTGGTATCTGGTCCCTGGTATTATCTCCTGACCCCTGACCCCTGGTATCTGGTCCCTGGTATTGTCTCCTGCCCCCCTGACCCCTGGTATCTGGTCCCTGGTATTGTCTCCTGGTCCCCTGACCCCTGGTATCTGGTCCCTGGTATTGTCTCCTGGTCCCCTGACCCCTGGTATCTGGTCCCTGGTATTGTCTCCTGGTCCCCTGACCCCTGGTATCTGGTCCCCGGTATTGTCTCCTGGTCCCCTGACCCCTGGTATCTGGTCCCCGGTATTGTCTCCTGGTCCCCTGACCCCTGGTATCTGGTCCCTGGTATTGTCTCCTGACCCCTGACCCCTGGTATCTGGTCCCTGGTATTGTCTCCTGACCCCTGACCCCTGGTATCTGGTCCCTGGTATTGTCTCCTGGTCCCCTGACCCCTGGTATCTGGTCCCCGGTATTGTCTCCTGGTCCCCTGACCCCTGGTATCTGGTCCCTGGTATTGTCTCCTGACCCCTGACCCCTGGTATCTGGTCCCTGGTATTGTCTCCTGACCCCTGACCCCTGGTATCTGGTCCCTGGTATTGTCTCCTGGTCCCCTGACCCCTGGTATCTGGTCCCTGGTATTGTCTCCTGGTCCCCTGACCCCTGGTATCTGGTCCCTGGTATTATCTCCTGACCCCTGACCCCTGGTATCTGGTCCCTGGTATTGTCTCCTGCCCCCCTGACCCCTGGTATCTGGTCCCTGGTATTGTCTCCTGGTCCCCTGACCCCTGGTATCTGGTCCCTGGTATTGTCTCCTGGTCCCCTGACCCCTGGTATCTGGTCCCTGGTATTGTCTCCTGGTCCCCTGACCCCTGGTATCTGGTCCCCGGTATTGTCTCCTGGTCCCCTGACCCCTGGTATCTGGTCCCCGGTATTGTCTCCTGGTCCCCTGACCCCTGGTATCTGGTCCCTGGTATTGTCTCCTGACCCCTGGTATCTGGTCCCTGGTATTGTCTCCTGACCCCTGACCCCTGGTATCTGGTCCCTGGTATTGTCTCCTGGTCCCCTGACCCCTGGTATCTGGTCCCTGGTATTGTCTCCTGGTCCCCTGACCCCTGGTATCTGGTCCCTGGTATTGTCTCCTGGTCCCCTGACCCCTGGTATCTGGTCCCTGGTATTGTCTCCTGGTCCCCTGACCCCTGGTATCTGGTCCCTGGTATTGTCTCCTGCCCCCTGACCCCTGGTATCTGGTCCCTGGTATTGTCTCCTGGTCCCCTGACCCCTGGTATCTGGTCCCTGGTATTGTCTCCTGGTCCCCTGACCCCTGGTATCTGGTCCCTGGTATTGTCTCCTGGTCCCCTGACCCCTGGTATCTGGTCCCTGGTATTGTCTCCTGGTCCCCTGACCCCTGGTATCTGGTCCCTGGTATTGTCTCCTGCCCCCTGACCCCTGGTATCTGGTCCCTGGTATTGTCTCCTGGTCCCCTGACCCCTGGTATCTGGTCCCTGGTATTGTCTCCTGGTCCCCTGACCCCTGGTATCTGGTCCCTGGTATTGTCTCCTGGTCCCCTGACCCCTGGTATCTGGTCCCTGGTATTGTCTCCTGGTCCCCTGACCCCTGGTATCTGGTCCCTGGTATTGTCTCCTGCCCCCCTGACCCCTGGTATCTGGTCCCTGGTCCCCTGACCCCTGGTATCTGGTCCCTGGTATTGTCTCCTGATCCCCTGGCCCCTGGTATCTGGTCCCTGGTATTGTCTCCTGGTCCCCTGACCCCTGGTATCTGGTCCCCTGACCCCTGGTATCTGGTCCCTGGTATTGTCTCCTGGTCCCCTGACCCCTGGTATCTGGTCCCCTGACCCCTGGTATCTGGTCCCTGGTATTGTCTCCTGGTCTCCTGACCCCTGGTATCTGGTCCCTGGTATTGTCTCCTGGTCCCCTGACCCCTGGTCCCTGGTCCCCTGACCCCTGGTATCTGGTCCCTGGTATTGTCTCCTGGTCTCCTGACCCCTGGTATCTGGTCCCTGGTATTGTCTCCTGGTCCCCTGACCCCTGGTATCTGGTCCCTGGTATTGTCTCCTGGTCACCTGGCCCCTGGTATCTGGTCCCTGGTATTGTCTCCTGGTCCCCTGACCCCTGGTATCTGGTCCCTGGTATTGTCTCCTGGTCACCTGGCCCCTGGTATCTGGTCCCTGGTATTGTCTCCTGGTCTCCTGACCCCTGGTATCTGGTCCCTGGTATTGTCTCCTGGTCCCCTGACCCCTGGTATCTGGTCCCTGGTATTGTCTCCTGGTCACCTGGCCCCTGGTATCTGGTCCCTGGTATTGTCTCCTGGTCCCCTGACCCCTGGTATCTGGTCCCTGGTATTGTCTCCTGGTCACCTGGCCCCTGGTATCTGGTCCCTGGTATTGTCTCCTGGTCCCCTGACCCCTGGTATCTGGTCCCTGGTATTGTCTCCTGACCCCTGACCCCTGGTATCTGGTCCCTGGTATTGTCTCCTGCCCCCCTGACCCCTGGTATCTGGTCCCTGGTATTGTCTCCTGGTCCCCTGACCCCTGGTATTGTCTCCTGCCCGCTGACCACTGGTATCTGGTCCCTGGTATTGTCTCCTGGTCCCCTGACCCCTAGTATCTGGTCCCTGGTATTGTCTCCTGACCCCTGGTATCTGGTCCCTGGTATTGTCTCCTGGTCCCCTGACCCCTGGTATTGTCTCCTGCCCGCTGACCACTGGTATCTGGTCCCTGGTATTGTCTCCTGGTCCCCTGACCCCTAGTATCTGGTCCCTGGTATTGTCTCCTGACCCCTGGTATCTGGTCCCTGGTATTGTCTCCTGCCCCCCTGACCCCTGGTATCTGGTCCCTGGTATTGTCTCCTGGTCACCTGACCCCTGGTATCTGGTCCCTGGTATTGTCTCCTGACCCCTGACCCCTGGTATCTGGTCCCTGGTATTGTCTCCTGCCCCCTGACCCCTGGTATCTGGTCCCTGGTATTGTCTCCTGATCCCCTGACCCCTGGTATCTGGTCCCTGGTATTGTCTCCTGCCCCCCTGACCCCTGGTATCTGGTCCCTGGTATTGTCTCCTGGTCACCTGACCCCTGGTATCTGGTCCCTGGTATTGTCTCCTGACCCCTGACCCCTGGTATCTGGTCCCTGGTATTGTCTCCTGCCCCCTGACCCCTGGTATCTGATCCCTGGTATTGTCTCCTGATCCCCTGACCCCTGGTATCTGGTCCCTGGTATTGTCTCCTGCCCCCTGACCCCTGGTATCTGGTCCCTGGTATTGTCTCCTGGTCCCCTGACCCCTGGTATCTGGTCCCTGGTATTGTCTCCTGCCCCCTGACATCTGGTATCTGGTCCCTGGTATTGTCTCCTGGTCCCCTGACCCCTGGTATCTGGTCCCTGGTATTGTCTCCTAGTCCCTGACCCCTGGTATCTGGTCCCTGGTATTGTCTCCTGGTCCCCTGACCCCTGGTATCTGGTCCCTGGTATTGTCTCCTGGTCCCCTGACCCCTGGTATCTGGTCCCTGGTATTGTCTCCTAGTCCCTGACCCCTGGTATCTGGTCCCTGGTATTGTCTCCTGGTCCCCTGACCCCTGGTATCTGGTCCCTGGTATTGTCTCCTGGTCCCCTGACCCCTGGAATCTGGTCCCTGGTATTGTCTCCTGGTCCCCTGACCCCTGGTATCTGGTCCCTGGTATTGTCTCCTGGTCCCCTGACCCCTGGTATCTGGTCCCTGGTATTGTCTCCTGGTCCCCTGACCCCTGGTATCTGGTCCCTGGTATTGTCTCCTGACCCCTGGTATCTGGTCCCTGGTATTGTCTCCTGGTCCCCTGGTATCTGGTCCCTGGTATTGTCTCCTGACCCCTGGTATCTGGTCCCTGGTATTGTCTCCTGACCCCTGGTATCTGGTCCCTGGTATTGTCTCCTGGTCCCCTGACCCCTGGTATCTGGTCCCTGGTATTGTCTCCTGGTCCCCTGGTATCTGGTCCCTGGTATTGTCTCCTGGTCCCCTGACCCCTGGTATCTGGTCCCTGGTATTGTCTCCTGGTCCCCTGACCCCTGGTATCTGGTCCCTGGTATTGTCTCCTGGTCCCCTGACCCCTGGTATCTGGTCCCTGGTATTATCTCCTGACCCCTGACCCCTGGTATCTGGTCCCTGGTATTGTCTCCTGCCCCCCTGACCCCTGGTATCTGGTCCCTGGTATTGTCTCCTGGTCCCCTGACCCCTGGTATCTGGTCCCTGGTATTGTCTCCTGGTCCCCTGACCCCTGGTATCTGGTCCCTGGTATTGTCTCCTGGTCCCCTGACCCCTGGTATCTGGTCCCCGGTATTGTCTCCTGGTCCCCTGACCCCTGGTATCTGGTCCCCGGTATTGTCTCCTGGTCCCCTGACCCCTGGTATCTGGTCCCTGGTATTGTCTCCTGACCCCTGACCCCTGGTATCTGGTCCCTGGTATTGTCTCCTGACCCCTGACCCCTGGTATCTGGTCCCTGGTATTATCTCCTGACCCCTGGTATCTGGTCCCTGGTATTGTCTCCTGACCCCTGGTATCTGGTCCCTGGTATTGTCTCCTATTCCCCTGACCCCTGGTATCTGGTCCCTGGTATTGTCTCCTGGTCCCCTGACCCCTGGTATCTGGTCCCTGGTATTATCTCCTGACCCCTGGTATCTGGTCCCTGGTATTGTCTCCTGACCCCTGGTATCTGGTCCCTGGTATTGTCTCCTATTCCCCTGACCCCTGGTATCTGGTCCCTGGTATTGTCTCCTGGTCCCCTGACCCCTGGTATCTGGTCCCTGGTATTGTCTCCTGACCCCTGACCCCTGGTATCTGGTCCCTGGTATTGTCTCCTGACCCCTGACCCCTGGTATCTGGTCCCTGGTATTGTCTCCTGGTCCCCTGACCCCTGGTATCTGGTCCCTGGTATTGTCTCCTATTCCCCTGACCCCTGGTATCTGGTCCCTGGTATTGTCTCCTGGTCCCCTGACCCCTGGTATCTGGTCCCTGGTATTGTCTCCTATTCCCCTGACCCCTGGTATCTGGTCCCTGGTATTGTCTCCTATTCCCCTGACCCCTGGTATCTGGTCCCTGGTATTGTCTCCTGGTCCCCTGACCCCTGGTATCTGGTCCCTGGTATTGTCTCCTGCCCCCTGACCCCTGGTATCTGGTCCCTGGTATTGTCTCCTGGTCCCCTGACCCCTGGTATCTAGTCCCTGGTATTGTCTCCTGGTCCCCTGGTATCTGGTCCCTGGTATTGTCTCCTGGTCCCCTGACCCCTGGTATCTGGTCCCTGGTATTGTCTCCTGGTCCCCTGACCCCTGGTATCTGGTCCCTGGTATTATCTCCTGACCCCTGACCCCTGGTATCTGGTCCCTGGTATTGTCTCCTGGTCCCCTGACCCCTGGTATCTGGTCCCTGGTATTGTCTCCTGGTCCCCTGACCCCTGGTATCTGGTCCCTGGTATTGTCTCCTGGTCCCCTGGTATCTGGTCCCTGGTATTGTCTCCTGGTCCCCTGACCCCTGGTATCTGGTCCCTGGTATTGTCTCCTGGTCCCCTGACCCCTGGTATCTGGTCCCTGGTATTGTCTCCTGGTCCCCTGGTATCTGGTCCCTGGTATTGTCTCCTGGTCCCCTGACCCCTGGTATCTGGTCCCTGGTATTGTCTCCTGGTCCCCTGACCCCTGGTATCTGGTCCCTGGTATTGTCTCCTGGTCCCCTGACCCCTGGTATCTGGTCCCTGGTATTATCTCCTGACCCCTGACCCCTGGTATCTGGTCCCTGGTATTATCTCCTGACCCCTGACCCCTGGTATCTGGTCCCTGGTATTGTCTCCTGGTCCCCTGACCCCTGGTATCTGGTCCCCGGTATTGTCTCCTGGTCCCCTGACCCCTGGTATCTGGTCCCCGGTATTGTCTCCTGGTCCCCTGACCCCTGGTATCTGGTCCCTGGTATTGTCTCCTGGTCCCCTGACCCCTGGTATCTGGTCCCTGGTATTGTCTCCTATTCCCCTGACCCCTGGTATCTGGTCCCTGGTATTGTCTCCTGGTCCCCTGACCCCTGGTATCTGGTCCCTGGTATTGTCTCCTATTCCCCTGACCCCTGGTATCTGGTCCCTGGTATTGTCTCCTGGTCCCCTGACCCCTGGTATCTGGTCCCTGGTATTGTCTCCTGCCCCCTGACCCCTGGTATCTGGTCCCTGGTATTGTCTCCTGGTCCCCTGACCCCTGGTATCTAGTCCCTGGTATTGTCTCCTGGTCCCCTGACCCCTGGTATCTGGTCCCTGGTATTGTCTCCTGGTCACCTGACCCCTGGTATCTGGTCCCTGGTATTGTCTCCTGCCCCCCTGACCCCTGGTATCTGGTCCCTGGTATTGTCTCCTGCCCCCTGACCACTGGTATCTGGTCCCTGGTATTGTCTCCTGTCCCCTGACCCCTGGTATCTGGTCCCTGGTATTGTCTCCTATTCCCCTGACCCCTGGTATCTGGTCCCTGGTATTGTCTCCTGCCCCCTGACCACTGGTATCTGGTCCCTGGTATTGTCTCCTGTCCCCTGACCCCTGGTATCTGGTCCCTGGTATTGTCTCCTATTCCCCTGACCCCTGGTATCTGGTCCCTGGTATTGTCTCCTGCCCCCTGACCCCTGATATCTGGTCCCTGGTATTGTCTCCTGGTCCCCTGACCCCTAGTATCTGGTCCCTGGTATTGTCTCCTGCCCCCTGACCCCTGGTATCTGATCCCTGGTCCCCTGACCCCTGGTATCTGGTCCCTGGTATTGTCTCCTGCCCCCCTGACCCCTGGTATCTGGTCCCTGGTATTGTCTCCTGGTCCCCTGACCCCTGGTATCTGGTCCCTGGTATTGTCTCCTGGTCCCCTGACCCCTGGTATCTGGTCCCTGGTATTGTCTCCTGGTCCCCTGACCCCTGGTATCTGGTCCCTGGTATTGTCTCCTGGTCCCCTGACCCCTGGTATCTGGTCCCTGGTATTGTCTCCTGTCCCCTGACCCCTGGTATCTGGTCCCTGGTATTGTCTCCTGGTCCCCTGACCCCTGGTATCTGGTCCCTGGTATTGTCTCCTGGTCCCCTGACCCCTGGTATCTGGTCCCTGGTATTGTCTCCTGGTCCCCTGACCCCTGGTATCTGGTCCCTGGTATTGTCTCCTGGCCCCTGACCCCTGGTATCTGGTCCCTGGTATTGTCTCCTGGTCCCCTGACCCCTGGTATCTGGTCCCTGGTATTGTCTCCTGCCCCCTGACCCTTGGTATCTGGTCCCTGGTATTGTCTCCTGACCCCTGGTATCTGGTCCCTGGTATTGTCTCCTGGTCCCCTGACCCCTGGTATCTGGTCCCTGGTATTGTCTCCTGACCCCTGGTATCTGGTCCCTGGTATTGTCTCCTGGTCCCCTGACCCCTGGTATCTGGTCCCTGGTATTGTCTCCTGACCCCTGGTATCTGGTCCCTGGTATTGTCTCCTGACCCCTGGTATCTGGTCCCTGGTATTGTCTCCTGGTCCCCTGACCCCTGGTATCTGGTCCCTGGTATTGTCTCCTGACCCCTGGTATCTGGTCCCTGGTATTGTCTCCTGGACCCCTGACCCCTGGTATCTGGTCCCTGGTATTGTCTCCTGGTCCCTGACCCCTGGTATCTGGTCCCTGGTATTGTCTCCTGCCCCCTGACCCCTGGTATCTGGTCCCTGGTATTGTCTCCTGGTCCCCTGACCCCTGGTATCTGGTCCCTGGTATTGTCTCCTGGTCTCCTGACCCCTGGTATCTGGTCCCTGGTATTGTCTCCTGCCCCCTGACCCCTGGTATCTGGTCCCTGGTATTGTCTCCTGCCCCCTGACCCCTGGTATCTGGTCCCTGGTATTGTCTCCTAGTCCCTGACCCCTGGTATCTGGTCCCTGGTATTGTCTCCTGGTCTCCTGACCCCTGGTATCTGGTCCCTGGTATTGTCTCCTGGTCCCCTGACCCCTGGTATCTGGTCCCTGGTATTGTCTCCTGCCCCCTGACCCCTGGTATCTGGTCCCTGGTATTGTCTCCTGGTCCCCTGACCCCTGGTATCTGGTCCCTGGTATTGTCTCCTAGTCCCTGACCCCTGGTATCTGGTCCCTGGTATTGTCTCCTGGTCCCCTGACCCCTGGTATCTGGTCCCTGGTATTGTCTCCTAGTCCCTGACCCCTGGTATCTGGTCCCTGGTATTGTCTCCTAGTCCCTGACTCCTGGTATCTGGTCCCTAGTATTGTCTCCTGCCCCCTGACCCCTGGTATCTGGTCCCTGGTATTGTCTCCTAGTCCCTGACCCCTGGTATCTGGTCCCTGGTATTGTCTCCTGGTCCCCTGACCCCTGGTATCTGGTCCCTGGTATTGTCTCCTGGTCCCCTGACCCCTGGTATCTGGTCCCTGGTATTGTCTCCTGGTCCCCTGACCCCTGGTATCTGGTCCCTGGTATTGTCTCCTGGTCCCCTGACCCCTGGTATCTGGTCCCTGGTATTGTCTCCTAGTCCCTGACCCCTGGTATCTGGTCCCTGGTATTGTCTCCTGCCCCCCTGACCCCTGGTATCTGGTCCCTGGTATTGTCTCCTGGTCCCCTGACCCCTGGTATCTGGTCCCTGGTATTGTCTCCTGACCCCTGACCCCTGGTATCTGGTCCCTGGTATTGTCTCCTGGTCTCCTGACCCCTGGTATCTGGTCCCTGGTATTGTCTCCTAGTCCCTGACCCCTGGTATCTATTCCCTGGTATTGTCTCCTGCCCCCTGACCCCTGATATCTGGTCCCTGGTATTGTCTCCTGGTCCCCTGACCCCTAGTATCTGGTCCCTGGTATTGTCTCCTGACCCCTGGTATCTGGTCCCTGGTATTGTCTCCTGCCCCCTGACCCCTGATATCTGGTCCCTGGTATTGTCTCCTGGTCCCCTGACCCCTAGTATCTGGTCCCTGGTATTGTCCCCTGACCCCTGGTATCTGGTCCCTGGTATTGTCTCCTGCCCCCCTGACCCCTGGTATCTGGTCCCTGGTATTGTCTCCTGGTCCCCTGACCCCTGGTATCTGGTCCCTGGTATTGTCTCCTGCCCCCCTGACCCCTGGTATCTGGTCCCTGGTATTGTCTCCTGGTCCCCTGACCCCTGGTATCTGGTCCCTGGTATTGTCTCCTGGCCCCTGACCCCTGGTATCTGGTCCCTGGTATTGTCTCCTGACCCCTGGTATCTGGTCCCTGGTATTGTCTCCTGGTCCCCTGACCCCTGGTATCTGGTCCCTGGTATTGTCTCCTGGTCTCCTGACCCCTGGTATCTGGTCCCTGGTATTGTCTCCTGGTCCCCTGACCCCTGGTATCTGGTCCCTGGTATTGTCTCCTGGTCCCCTGACCCCTGGTATCTGGTCCCTGGTATTGTCTCCTGGTCCCCTGACCCCTGGTATCTGGTCCCTGGTATTGTCTCCTGGTCTCCTGACCCCTGGTATCTGGTCCCTGGTATTGTCTCCTGACCCCTGGTATCTGGTCCCTGGTATTGTCTCCTGACCCCTGGTATCTGGTCCCTGGTATTGTCTCCTGGTCCCCTGACCCCTGGTATCTGGTCCCTGGTATTGTCTCCTGACCCCTGGTATCTGGTCCCTGGTATTGTCTCCTGGTCCCCTGACCCCTGGTATCTGGTCCCTGGTATTGTCTCCTGTCCCCTGACCCCTGGTATCTGGTCCCTGGTATTGTCTCCTGCCCCCTGACCCCTGGTATCTGGTCCCTGGTATTGTCTCCTGGTCCCCTGACCCCTGGTATCTGGTCCCTGGTATTGTCTCCTGGTCTCCTGACCCCTGGTATCTGGTCCCTGGTATTGTCTCCTGCCCCCTGACCCCTGGTATCTGGTCCCTGGTATTGTCTCCTGGTCCCCTGACCCCTGGTATCTGGTCCCTGGTATTGTCTCCTAGTCCCTGACACCTGGTATCTGGTCCCTGGTATTGTCTCCTGGTCCCCTGACCCCTGGTATCTGGTCCCTGGTATTGTCTCCTAGTCCCTGACCCCTGGTATCTGGTCCCTGGTATTGTCTCCTAGTCCCTGACCCCTGGTATCTGGTCCCTAGTATTGTCTCCTGCCCCCTGACCCCTGGTATCTGGTCCCTGGTATTGTCTCCTAGTCCCTGACCCCTGGTATCTGGTCCCTGGTATTGTCTCCTGGTCCCCTGACCCCTGGTATCTGGTCCCTGGTATTGTCTCCTGGTCCCCTGACCCCTGGTATCTGGTCCCTGGTATTGTCTCCTAGTCCCTGACCCCTGGTATCTGGTCCCTGGTATTGTCTCCTGCCCCCCTGACCCCTGGTATCTGGTCCCTGGTATTGTCTCCTGACCCCTGACCCCTGGTATCTGGTCCCTGGTATTGTCTCCTGGTCCCCTGACCCCTGGTATCTGGTCCCTGGTATTGTCTCCTGACCCCTGACCCCTGGTATCTGGTCCCTGGTATTGTCTCCTGGTCCCCTGACCCCTGGTATCTGGTCCCTGGTATTGTCTCCTAGTCCCTGACCCCTGGTATCTGGTCCCTGGTATTGTCTCCTGACCCCTGACCCCTGGTATCTGGTCCCTGGCATTGTCTCCTGGTCCCCTGACCCCTGGTATCTGGTCCCTGGTATTGTCTCCTGGTCCCCTGACCCCTGGTATCTGGTCCCTGGTATTGTCTCCTGACCCCTGACCCCTGGTATCTGGTCCCTGGTATTGTCTCCTGACCCCTGGTATCTGGTCCCTGGTATTGTCTCCTGGTCCCCTGACCCCTGGTATCTGGTCCTTGGTATTGTCTCCTGACCCCTGGTATCTGGTCCCTGGTATTGTCTCCTGACCCCTGACCCCTGGTATCTGGTCCCTGGTATTGTCTCCTGGTCCCCTGACCCCTGGTATCTGGTCCCTGGTATTGTCTCCTGCCCCCTGACCCCTGGTATCTGGTCCCTGGTATTGTCTCCTGGTCCCCTGACCCCTGGTATCTGGTCCCTGGTATTGTCTCCTGGTCCCCTGACCCCTGGTATCTGGTCCCTGGTATTGTCTCCTGTCCCCTGACCCCTGGTATCTGGTCCCTGGTATTGTCTCATGGTCCCCTGACCCCTGGTATCTGGTCCCTGGTATTGTCTCCTGACCCCTGACCCCTGGTATCTGGTCCCTGTTATTGTCTCCTGGTCCCCTGACCCCTGGTATCTGGTCCCTGGTATTGTCTCCTGACCCCTAACCCCTGGTATCTGGTCCCTGGTATTGTCTCCTGGTCCCCTGACCCCTGGTATCTGGTCCCTGGTATTGTCTCCTGGTCCCCTGACCCCTGGTATCTGGTCCCTGGTATTGTCTCCTGACCCCCTGACCCCTGGTATCTGGTCCCTGGTATTGTCTCCTGGTCCCCTGACCCCTGGTATCTGGTCCCTGGTATTGTCTCCTGGTCCCCTGACCACTGGTATCTGGTCCCTGGTATTGTCTCCTGGTCCCCTGACCCCTGGTATCTGGTCCCTGGTATTGTCTCCTGGTCCCCTGACCCCTGGTATCTGGTCCCTGGTATTGTCTCCTGACCCCTGACCCCTGGTATCTGGTCCCTGGTATTGTCTCCTGACCCCTGGTATCTGGTTCCTGGTCCCCTGACCCCTGGTATCTGGTCCCTGGTATTGTCTCCTGACCCCTGACCCCTGGTATCTGGTCCCTGGTATTGTCTCCTGGTCCCCTGACCCCTGGTATCTGGTCCCTGGTATTGTCTCCTGCCCCCTGACCCCTGGTATCTGGTCCCTGGTATTGTCTCCTGGTCCCCTGACCCCTGGTATCTGGTCCCTGGTATTGTCTCCTGTCCCCTGACCCCTGGTATCTGGTCCCTGGTATTGTCTCATGGTCCCCTGACCCCTGGTATCTGGTCCCTGGTATTGTCTCCTGACCCCTGACCCCTGGTATCTGGTCCCTGTTATTGTCTCCTGGTCCCCTGACCCCTGGTATCTGGTCCCTGGTATTGTCTCCTGACCCCTAACCCCTGGTATCTGGTCCCTGGTATTGTCTCCTGGTCCCCTGACCCCTGGTATCTGGTCCCTGGTATTGTCTCCTGGTCCCCTGACCCCTGGTATCTGGTCCCTGGTATTGTCTCCTGGTCCCCTGACCCCTGGTATCTGGTCCCTGGTATTGTCTCCTGGTCCCCTGACCCCTGGTATCTGGTCCCTGGTATTGTCTCCTGGTCCCCTGACCCCTGGTATCTGGTCCCTGATATTGTCTCCTGACCCCTGGTATCTGGTTCCTGGTCCCCTGACCCCTGGTATCTGGTCCCTGATATTGTCTCCTGACCCCTGACCCCTGGTATCTGGTTCCTGGTCCCCTGACCCCTGGTATCTGGTCCCTGATATTGTCTCCTGGTCCCCTGACCCCTGGTATCTGGTTCCTGGTCCCCTGACCCCTGGTATCTAGTCCCTGGTATTGTCTCCTGACCCCTGGTATCTGGTCCCTGGTATTGTCTCCTGGTCCCCTGACCCCTGGTATCTGGTCCCTGGTATTGTCTCCTGGTCCCCTGACCCCTGGTATCTGGTCCCTGGTATTGTCTCCTGGTCCCCTGACCCCTGGTATCTGGTCCCTGGTATTGTCTCCTGGTCCCCTGACCCCTGGTATCTGGTCCCTGGTATTGTCTCCTGGTCCCCTGACCCCTGGTATCTGGTCCCTGGTATTGTCTCCTGGTCCCCTGACCCCTGGTATCTGGTCCCTGGTATTGTCTCCTGGTCCCCTGACCCCTGGTATCTGGTCCCTGGTATTGTCTCCTGCCCCCCTGACCCCTGGTATCTGGTCCCTGGTCCCCTGACCCCTGGTATCTGGTCCCTGGTATTGTCTCCTGGTCCCCTGACCCCTGGTATCTGGTCCCTGGTATTGTCTCCTGGTCCCCTGACCCCTGGTATCTGGTCCCTGGTATTGTCTCCTGGTCTCCTGACCCCTGGTATCTGGTCCCTGGTATTGTCTCCTGGTCCCCTGACCCCTGGTATCTGGTCCCTGGTATTGTCTCCTGGTCCCCTGACCCCTGGTATCTGGTCCCTGGTATTGTCTCCTGGTCCCCTGACCCCTGGTATCTGGTCCCTGGTATTGTCTCCTGATCCCCTGGCCCCTGGTATCTGGTCCCTGGTATTGTCTCCTGGTCCCCTGACCCCTGGTATCTGGTCCCTGGTATTGTCTCCTGCCCCCTGACCCCTGGTATCTGGTCCCTGGTATTGTCTCCTGGTCCCCTGACCCCTGGTATCTGGTCCCTGGTATTGTCTCCTGACCCCTGACCCCTGGTATCTGGTCCCTGGTATTGTCTCCTGGTCCCCTGACCCCTGGTATCTGGTCCCTGGTATTGTCTCCTGGTCCCCTGACCCCTGGTATCTGGTCCCTGGTATTGTCTCCTGCCCCCCTGACCCCTGGTATCTGGTCCCTGGTCCCCTGACCCCTGGTATCTGGTCCCTGGTATTGTCTCCTGGTCCCCTGACCCCTGGTATCTGGTCCCTGGTATTGTCTCCTGGTCCCCTGACCCCTGGTATCTGGTCCCTGGTATTGTCTCCTGGTCCCCTGACCCCTGGTATCTTGTCCCTGGTATTGTCTCCTGCCCCCCTGACCCCTGGTATCTGGTCCCTGGTCCCCTGACCCCTGGTATCTGGTCCCTGGTATTGTCTCCTGGTCCCCTGACCCCTGGTATCTGGTCCCTGGTATTGTCTCCTGGTCCCCTGACCCCTGGTATCTGGTCCCTGGTATTGTCTCCTGGTCCCCTGACCCCTGGTATCTGGTCCCTGGTATTGTCTCCTGGTCCCCTGACCCCTGGTATCTGGTCCCTGGTATTGTCTCCTGGTCCCCTGACCCCTGGTATCTGGTCCCTGGTATTGTCTCCTGGTCCCCTGACCCCTGGTATCTGGTCCCTGGTATTGTCTCCTGGTCCCCTGACCCCTGGTATCTTGTCCCTGGTCCCCTGACCCCTGGTATCTGGTCCCTGGTATTGTCCCCTAGTCCCTGACCCCTGGTATCTGGTCCCTGGTATTGTCTCCTGACCCCTGACCCCTGGTATCTGGTCCCTGGTATTGTCTCCTGACCCCTGACCCCTGGTATCTGGTCCCTGGTATTGTCTCCTGGTCCCCTGACCCCTGGTATCTGGTCCCTGGTATTGTCTCCTGACCCCTGGTATCTGGTCCCTGGTATTGTCTCCTGTTCCCCTGACCCCTGGTATCTGGTCCCTGGTATTGTCCCCTGACCCCTGGTATCTGGTCCCTGGTATTGTCTCCTGGTCCCCTGACCCCTGGTATCTGGTCCCTGGTATTGTCTCCTGGTCCCCTGACCCCTGGTATCTTGTCCCTGGTCCCCTGACCCCTGGTATCTGGTCCCTGGTATTGTCCCCTAGTCCCTGACCCCTGGTATCTGGTCCCTGGTATTGTCTCCTGACCCCTGACCCCTGGTATCTGGTCCCTGGTATTGTCTCCTGACCCCTGGTATCTGGTCCCTGGTATTGTCTCCTGGTCCCCTGACCCCTGGTTTCTGGTCCCTGGTATTGCCGCTGGTCCCCTGACCCCTGGTATCTGGTCCCTGGTATTGTCTCCTGGTCCCCTGACCCCTGGTATCTGGTCCCTGGTATTGTCTCCTGATCCCCTGACCCCTGGTATCTGGTCCCTGGTATTGTCTCCTGGTCACCTGACCCCTGGTATCTGGTCCCTGGTATTGTCTCCTGGTCACCTGACCCCTGGTATCTGGTCCCTGGTATTGTCTCCTGGTCCCCTGCCCCCTGGTATCTGGTCCCTGGTATTGTCTCCTGACCCCTGGTATCTGGTCCCTGGTATTGTCTCCTGGTCCCCTGACCCCTGGTATCTGGTCCCTGGTATTGTCTCCTGGTCTCCTGACCCCTGGTATCTGGTCCATGGTATTGTCTCCTGATCCCCTGACCCCTGGTATCTGGTCCCTGGTATTGTCTCCTGGTCCCCTGACCCCTCGTATCTGGTCCCTGGTATTGTCTCCTGTCCCCTGACCCCTGGTATCTGGTCCCTGGTATTGTCTCCTGGTCCCCTGACCCCTGGTATCTGGTCCCTGGTATTGTCTCCTGACCCCTGGTATCTGGTCCCTGGTATTGTCTCCTGGTCCCCTGGTATCTGGTCCCTGGTATTGTCCCCTAGTCCCTGACCCCTGGTATCTGGTCCCTGGTATTGTCTCCTGGTCCCCTGACCCCTGGTATCTGGTCCCTGGTATTGTCTCCTGGTCCCCTGACCCCTGGTATCTGGTCCCTGGTATTGTCTCCTGATCCCTGACCCCTGGTATCTGGTCCCTGGTATTGTCTCCTGACCCCTGACCCCTGGTATCTGGTCCCTGGTATTGTCTCCTGGTCCCCTGACCCCTGGTATCTGGTCCCTGGTATTGTCTCCTGGTCCCCTGACCCCTGGTATCTGGTCCCTGGTATTGTCTCCTGGTCTCCTGACCCCTGGTATCTGGTCCCTGGTATTGTCTCCTGATCCCCTGGTATCTGGTCCCTGGTATTGTCTCCTATTCCCCTGACCCCTGGTATCTGGTCCCTGGTATTGTCTCCTGATCCCCTGACCCCTGGTATCTGGTCCCTGGTATTGTCTCCTGGTCCCCTGACCCCTGGTATCTGGTCCCTGGTATTGTCTCCTGGTCCCCTGACCCCTGGTATCTGGTCCCTGGTATTGTCTCCTGACCCCTGACCCCTGGTATCTGGTCCCTGGTATTGTCTCTTGGTCCCCTGACCCCTGGTATCTGGTCCCTGGTATTGTCTCCTGACCCCTGGTATCTGGTCCCTGGTATTGTCTCCTATTCCCCTGACCCCTGGTATCTGGTCCCTGGTATTGTCTCCTGATCCCCTGACCCCTGGTATCTGGTCCCTGGTATTGTCTCCTGGTCTCCTGACCCCTGGTATCTGGTCCCTGGTATTGTCTCCTGATCCCCTGACCCCTGGTATCTGGTCCCTGGTATTGTCTCCTGATCCCCTGACCCCTGGTATCTGGTCCCTGGTATTGTCTCCTGGTCTCCTGACCCCTGGTATCTGGTCCCTGGTATTGTCTCCTGATCCCCTGACCCCTGGTATCTGGTCCCTGGTATTGTCTCCTGGTCTCCTGACCCCTGGTATCTGGTCCCTGGTATTGTCTCCTGATCCCCTGACCCCTGGTATCTGGTCCCTGGTATTGTCTCCAGCCCCCAGACCCCTGGTATCTGGTCCCTGGTATTGTCTCCTGGTCCCCTGACCCCTGGTATCTGGTCCCTGGTATTGTCTCCTGTCCCCTGACCCCTGGTATCTGGTCCCTGGTATTGTCTCCTGATCCCCTGACCCCTGGTATCTGGTCCCTGGTATTGTCTCCTGGTCTCCTGACCCCTGGTATCTGGTCCCTGGTATTGTCTCCTGACCCCTGACCCCTGGTATCTGGTCCCTGGTATTGTCTCCTATTCCCCTGACCCCTGGTATCTGGTCCCTGGTATTGTCTCCTGATCCCCTGGCCCCTGGTATCTGGTCCCTGGTATTGTCTCCTGGTCCCCTGACCCCTGGTATCTGGTCCCTGGTATTGTCTCCTGGTCTCCTGACCCCTGGTATCTGGTCCCTGGTATTGTCTCCTGACCCCTGACCCCTGGTATCTGGTCCCTGGTATTGTCTCCTGATCCCCTGACCCCTGGTATCTGGTCCCTGGTATTGTCTCCTGATCCCCTGACCCCTGGTATCTGGTCCCTGGTATTGTCTCCTGATCCCCTGACCCCTGGTATCTGGTCCCTGGTATTGTCTCCTGACCCCTGGTATCTGGTCCCTGGTATTGTCTCCTGGTCCCCTGACCCCTGGTATCTGGTCCCTGGTATTGTCTCCTGCCCCCTGACCCCTGGTATCTGGTCCCTGGTATTGTCTCCTGGTCACCTGACCCCTGGTATCTGGTCCCTGGTATTGTCTCCTGGTCCCCTGACCCCTGGTATCTGGTCCCTGGTATTGTCTCCTGACCCCTGGTATCTGGTCCCTGGTATTGTCTCCTGTCCCCTGACCCCTGGTATCTGGTCCCTGGTATTGTCTCCTGATCCCCTGACCCCTGGTATCTGGTCCCTGGTATTGTCCCCTAGTCCCTGACCCCTGGTATCTGGTCCCTGGTATTGTCTCCTGGTCCCCTGACCCCTGGTATCTGGTCCCTGGTATTGTCTCCTGTCCCCTGACCCCTGGTATCTGGTCCCTGGTATTGTCTCCTGATCCCCTGACCCCTGGTATCTGGTCCCTGGTATTGTCTCCTGGTCCCCTGACCCCTGGTATCTGGTCCCTGGTATTGTCTCCTGATCCCCTGACCCCTGGTATCTGGTCCCTGGTATTGTCTCCTGGTCTCCTGACCCCTGGTATCTGGTCCCTGGTATTGTCTCCTGAACCCTGACCCCTGGTATCTGGTCCCTGGTATTGTCTCCTGATCCCCTGGCCCCTGGTATCTGGTCCCTGGTATTGTCTCCTGGTCCCCTGACCCCTGGTATCTGGTCCCTGGTATTGTCTCCTGGTCTCCTGACCCCTGGTATCTGGTCCCTGGTATTGTCTCCTGACCCCTGACCCCTGGTATCTGGTCCCTGGTATTGTCTCCTGATCCCCTGACCCCTGGTATCTGGTCCCTGGTATTGTCTCCTGATCCCCTGACCCCTGGTATCTGGTCCCTGGTATTGTCTCCTGGTCCCTGACCCCTGGTATCTGGTCCCTGGTATTGTCTCCTG
Source organism: Gastrophryne carolinensis (assembly GCA_027917425.1). Lineage (NCBI taxonomy): Eukaryota > Metazoa > Chordata > Amphibia > Anura > Microhylidae > Gastrophryne > Gastrophryne carolinensis. The sequence goes on along the minus strand of JAQIHN010000051.1, from coordinate 67,547 downwards.
GTCCCCTGACCCCTGGTATCTGGTCCCTGGTATTGTCTCCTGACCCCTGGTATCTGGTCCCTGGTATTGTCTCCTGGTCTCCTGACCCCTGGTATCTGGTCCCTGGTATTGTCTCCTGACCCCTGACCCCTGGTATCTGGTCCCTGGTATTGTCTCCTGATCCCCTGGCCCCTGGTATCTGGTCCCTGGTATTGTCTCCTGGTCCCCTGACCCCTGGTATCTGGTCCCTGGTATTGTCTCCTGGTCTCCTGACCCCTGGTATCTGGTCCCTGGTATTGTCTCCTGACCCCTGACCCCTGGTATCTGGTCCCTGGTATTGTCTCCTGGTCCCCTGACCCCTGGTATCTGGTCCCTGGTATTGTCTCCTAGTCCCTGACCCCTGGTATCTGGTCCCTGGTATTGTCTCCTATTCCCCTGACCCCTGGTATCTGGTCCCTGGTATTGTCTCCTGATCCCCTGACCCCTGGTATCTGGTCCCTGGTCCCCTGACCCCTGGTATCTGGTCCCTGGTATTGTCTCCTGGTCCCATCCTATGATCCCTTTGTGGTGCCAAAGGTGCATTACCGAGGTTAGGGGTAAAGGTTTGGGCAGGTGATGGGGGCACAGGGGTACATAGGCTCAGTGGGGTGAAGGTAAGGGAGGGGTTTGGGTGGGTGATGGGGGCACAGGGGTACATAGGCTCAGTGGGGTGAAGGTGAGGGAGGGGTTTGGGTGGGTGATGGGGGCACAGGGGTACATAGGGTCAGTGGGGTGAAGGTAAGGGAGGGGGGGCAGGTGATGGGGGGCACAGGGGTACATAGGCTCAGTGGGGTGAAGGTGAGGGAGGGGTTTGGGGCAGGTGATGGGGGCACAGGGGTACATAGGGTCAGTGGGGTGAAGGTGAGGGAGGGGTTTGGGGCAGGTTATGGGGGGCACAGGGGTACATAGGCTCAGTGGGGTGAAGGTAAGGGAGGGGTTTGGGGCAGGTGATGGGGGCACAGGGGTACATAGGCTCAGTGGGGTGAAGGTAAGGGAGGGGCTTGGGGCAGGTGATGGGGGGCAAAGGGGTACATAGGGTCAGTGGGGTGAAGGTAAGGGAGGGGTTTGGGGCAGGTGATGGGGGCACAGGGGTACATAGGGTCAGTGGGGTGAAGGTAAGGGAGGGGCTTGGGGCAGGTGATGGGGGCACAGGTGTACATAGGCTCAGTGGGGTGAAGGTAAGGGAGGGGTTTGGGTGGGTGATGGGGGCACAGGGGTACATAGGCTCAGTGGGGTGAAGGTAAGGGAGGGGCTTGGGGCAGGTGATGGGGGCACAGGTGTACATAGGCTCAGTGGGGTGAAGGTAAGGGAGGGGTTTGGGTGGGTGATGGGGGCACAGGGGTACATAGGCTCAGTGGGGTGAAGGTGAGGGAGGGGTTTGGGGCAGGTGATGGGGGGCACAGGGGTACATAGGCTCAGTGGGGTGAAGGTGAGGGAGGGGTTTGGGGCAGGTGATGGGGGCACAGGGGTACATAGGGTCAGTGGGGTGAAGGTGAGGGAGGGGTTTGGGGCAGGTTATGGGGGGCACAGGGGTACATAGGCTCAGTGGGGTGAAGGTAAGGGAGGGGTTTGGGGCAGGTGATGGGGGCACAGGGGTACATAGGCTCAGTGGGGTGAAGGTAAGGGAGGGGCTTGGGGCAGGTGATGGGGGGCAAAGGGGTACATAGGGTCAGTGGGGTGAAGGTAAGGGAGGGGTTTGGGGCAGGTGATGGGGGCACAGGGGTACATAGGGTCAGTGGGGTGAAGGTAAGGGAGGGGTTTGGGTGGGTGATGGGGGCACAGGGGTACATAGGCTCAGTGGGGTGAAGGTAAGGGAGGGGCTTGGGGCAGGTGATGGGGGCACAGGTGTACATAGGCTCAGTGGGGTGAAGGTAAGGGAGGGGTTTGGGTGGGTGATGGGGGCACAGGGGTACATAGGCTCAGTGGGGTGAAGGTAAGGGAGGGGCTTGGGGCAGGTGATGGGGGCACAGGGGTACATAGGCTCAGTGGGGTGAAGGTAGGGGAGGGGTTTGGGGCAGGTGATGGGGGCACAGGGGTACATAGGCTCAGTGGGGTGAAGGTAGGGGAGGGGTTTGGGGCAGGTGATGGGGGGCACAGGGGTACATAGGCTCAGTGGGGTGAAGGTGAGGGAGGGGTTTGGGGCAGGTGATGGGGGCACAGGGGTACATAGGCTCAGTGGGGTGAAGGTAAGGGAGGGGCTTGGGGCAGGTGATGGGGGCACAGGGGTACATAGGCTCAGTGGGGTGAAGGTAGGGGAGGGGTTTGGGGCAGGTGATGGGGGCACAGGGGTACATAGGCTCAGTGGGGTGAAGGTAGGGGAGGGGTTTGGGGCAGGTGATGGGGGGCACAGGGGTACATAGGCTCAGTGGGGTGAAGGTGAGGGAGGGGTTTGGGGCAGGTGATGGGGGCACAGGGGTACATAGGCTCAGTGGGGTGAAGGTAAGGGAGGGGCTTGGGGCAGGTGATGGGGGCACAGGGGTACATAGGCTCAGTGGGGTGAAGGTAAGGGAGGGGCTTGGGGCAGGTGATGGGGGGCAAAGGGGTACATAGGGTCAGTGGGGTGAAGGTAAGGGAGGGGTTTGGGGCAGGTGATGGGGGCACAGGGGTACATAGGCTCAGTGGGGTGAAGGTAAGGGAGGGGTTTGGGGCAGGTGATGGGGGCACAGGGGTACATAGGGTCAGTGGGGTGAAGGTAAGGGAGGGGTTTGGGGCAGGTGATGGGGGCACAGGGGTACATAGGGTCAGTGGGGTGAAGGTGAGGGAGGGGCTTGGGGCAGGTGATGGGGGGCACAGGGGTACATAGGCTCAGTGGGGTGAAGGTAAGGGAGGGGTTTGGGGCAGGTGATCGGGCACAGGGGTACATAGGCTCAGTGGGGTGAAGGTAAGGGAGGGGTTTGGGGCAGGTGATGGGGGCACAGGGGTACATAGGCTCAGTGGGGTGAAGGTAAGGGAGGGGTTTGGGGCAGGTGATCGGGCACAGGGATACATAGGCTCAGTGGGGTGAAGGTAGGGGAGGGGTTTGGGGCAGGTGATGGGGGCACAGGGGTACATAGGCTCAGTGGGGTGAAGGTAGGGGAGGGGTTTGGGGCAGGTGATGGGGGCACAGGGGTACATAGGCTCAGTGGGGTGAAGGTAAGGGAGGGGTTTGGGGCAGGTGATGGGGGCACAGGGGTACATAGGCTCAGTGGGGTGAAGGTAAGGGAGGGGTTTGGGGCAGGTGATGGGGGCACAGGGGTACATAGGCTCAGTGGGGTGAAGGTAGGGGAGGGGTTTGGGGCAGGTGATGGGGGGCACAGGGGTACATAGGCTCAGTGGGGTGAAGGTAAGGGAGGGGTTTGGGGCAGGTGAGGGGGGCACAGGGGTACATAGGCTCAGTGGGGTGAAGGTGAGGGAGGGGCTTGGGGCAGGTGATGGGGGCACAGGTGTACATAGGCTCAGTGGGGTGAAGGTAAGGGAGGGGCTTGGGGCAGGTGATGGGGGCACAGGTGTACATAGGCTCAGTGGGGTGAAGGTAAGGGAGGGGTTTGGGTGGGTGATGGGGGCACAGGGGTACATAGGCTCAGTGGGGTGAAGGTAAGGGAGGGGTTTGGGTGGGTGATGGGGGCACAGGGGTACATAGGCTCAGTGAGGTGAAGGTAAGGGAGGGGTTTGGGGCAGGTGAGGGGGGCACAGGGGTACATAGGCTCAGTGGGGTGAAGGTAAGGGAGGGGCTTGGGGCAGGTGATGGGGGGCACAGGGGTACATAGGCTCAGTGGGGTGAAGGTAAGGGAGGGGCTTGGGGCAGGTGAGGGGGGCACAGGGGTACATAGGCTCAGTGGGGTGAAGGTAAGGGAGGGGCTTGGGGCAGGTGATGGGGGGCACAGGGGTACATAGGCTCAGTGGGGTGAAGGTAAGGGAGGGGCTTGGGGCAGGTGATGGGGGGCACAGGTGTACATAGGCTCAGTGGGGTGAAGGTAAGGGAGGGGTTTGGGTGGGTGATGGGGGCACAGGGGTACATAGGCTCAGTGGGGTGAAGGTAAGGGAGGGGTTTGGGTGGGTGATGGGGGCACAGGGGTACATAGGCTCAGTGAGGTGAAGGTAAGGGAGGGGTTTGGGGCAGGTGAGGGGGGCACAGGGGTACATAGGCTCAGTGGGGTGAAGGTAAGGGAGGGGCTTGGGGCAGGTGATGGGGGGCACAGGGGTACATAGGCTCAGTGGGGTGAAGGTAAGGGAGGGGCTTGGGGCAGGTGATGGGGGGCACAGGGGTACATAGGCTCAGTGGGGTGAAGGTAAGGGAGGGGCTTGGGGCAGGTGATGGGGGCACAGGTGTACATAGGCTCAGTGGGGTGAAGGTAAGGGAGGGGCTTGGGGCAGGTGATGGGGGCACAGGTGTACATAGACTCAGTGGGGTGAAGGTAAGGGAGGGGTTTGGGGCAGGTGATGGGGGCACAGGGGTACATAGGCTCAGTGAGGTGAAGGTAAGGGAGGGGTTTGGGTGGAAGATGGGGGGCACAGGGGTACATAGGCTCAGTGGGGTGAAGGTAAGGGAGGGGTTTGGGTGGGTGATGGGGGCACAGGGGTACATAGGCTCAGTGGGGTGAAGGTAAGGGAGGGGCTTGGGGCAGGTGATGGGGGCACAGGGGTACATAGGCTCAGTGAGGTGAAGGTAAGGGAGGGGTTTGGGTGGAAGATGGGGGGCACAGGGGTACATAGGCTCAGTGGGGTGAAGGCAGGGGAGGGGCTTGGGGCAGGTGATGGGGGCACAGGGGTACATAGGCTCAGTGGGGTGAAGGTGAGGGAGGGGCTTGGGGCAGGTGATGGGGGGCACAGGGGTACATAGGCTCAGTGGGGTGAAGGTGAGGGAGGGGCTTGGGGCAGGTGATGGGGGCACAGGGGTACATAGGCTCAGTGGGGTGAAGGTAAGGGAGGGGGGGCAGGTGATGGGGGGCACAGGGGTACATAGACTCAGTGGGGTGAAGGTAAGGGCGGGGGGGCAGGTGATGGGGGCACAGGGGTACATAGACATGGGGGGGCAGCCACACCGGGTGGACTTACCTTCTCCATGTCTAACACTGAGGAGGCCACAGAGGCGAGTGAGGAGAGGAGGGTTACCTGGCGGCAGGTGAGTATAGGGGGGTGACATTGTGCTGCCCCTCAGCCAATCAGAGCTCAGCACCACAAGGACGCCGCGACATTAAGACATAATCTCACTTTCTGCACTTACTCAAATATTGACAAACGCGGCAAAGTCACCGGAGTCACCGCACACAACCCGGCGCTATGAGAGAGGGGCAACCGACCCCCCCCGCATCTGGGGGGCCCGGGGCAATTATAGGGGGTCTGCTGCCAGCATTTCCTACACACAAGTCACTGATAAGAGGGACCACATGATGCAGCTCCCCCCCCCGCATCTGGGGGGCCCCGGGGTCATAATAGGGGGTCTGCTGCCAGCATTCCCTACACACAAGTCACTGATAAGAGGGACCACATGATGCAGCCCCCCCCCCACAACTGGGGGGCCCCGGGGCAATTATAGGGGGTCTGCTGCCAGCATTCCCTACACACAAGTCACTGATAAGAGGGACCACATGATGCAGCCCCCCCCCCACAACTGGGGGGCCCCGGGGCAATTATAGGGGGTCTGCTGCCAGCATTCCCTACACACAAGTCACTGATAAGAGGGACCACATGATGCAGCACCCCCCCCCCCGCATCTGGGGGGCCCCGGGGTCATAATAGGAGGTCTGCTGCCAGCATTCCCTACACACAAGTCACTGATAAGAGGGACCACATGATGCAGCACCCCCCCCCCGCATCTGGGGGGCCCCGGGGCAATTATAGGGGGTCTGCTGCCAGCATTCCCTACACACAAGTCACTGATAAGAGGGACCACATGATGCAGCATCCCCCCCGCATCTGGGGGGCCCCGGGCAATTATAGGGGGTCTGCTGCCAGCATTCCCTACACACAAGTCACTGATAAGAGGGACCACATGATGCAGCCCCCCCCCCCCGCATCTGGGGGGCCCCGGGGTAATTATAGGGGGTCTGCTGCCAGCATTCCCTACACACAAGTCACTGATAAGAGGGACCACATGATGCAGCCCCCCCCCCCACAACTGGGGGGCCCCGGGGCAATTATAGGGGGTCTGCTGCCAGCATTCCCTACACACAAGTCACTGATAAGAGGGACCACATGATGCAGCCCCCCCCCCCCACAACTGGGGGGCCCCGGGGCAATTATAGGGGGTCTGCTGCCAGCATTCCCTACACACAAGTCACTGATAAGAGGGACCACATGATGCAGCCCCCCCCCCCGCATCTGGGGGGCCCCGGGGTCATAATAGGGGGTCTGCTGCCAGCATTCCCTACACACAAGTCACTGATAAGAGGGACCACATGATGCAGCCCCCCCCCCGCATCTGGGGGGCCCCGGGGTCATAATAGGGGGTCTGCTGCCAGCATTCCCTACACACAAGTCACTGATAAGAGGGACCACATGATGCAGCACCCCCCCCCCCGCATCTGGGGGGCCCCGGGGTCATAATAGGAGGTCTGCTACCAGCATTCCCTACAACAAGTCACTGATAAGAGGGACCACATGATGGAGCACCCCTCCTGCATCTGGGGGGCCCCGGGGCAATTATAGGGGGTCTGCTGCCAGCATTCCCTACACACAAGTCACTGATAAGAGGGACCACATGATGCAGCCCCCCCCGCATCTGGGGGGCCCCGGGGGCAATTATAAGGGGTCTGCTACCAGCATTCCCTACACACAAGTCACTGATAAGAGGGACCACATGATGCAGCACCCCCCCCCGCATCTGGGGGGCCCCGGGGCAATTATAGGGGGTCTGCTGCCAGCATTCCCTACACACAAGTCACTGATAAGAGGGACCACATGATGCAGCACCCCCGCATCTGGGGGGCCCCGGGGCAATTATAGGGGGTCTGCTGCCAGCATTCCCTACACACAAGTCACTGATAAGAGGGACCACATGATGCAGCACCCCCCCCACATCTGGGGGGCCCCGGGGCAATTATAGGGGGTCTGCTGCCAGCATTCCCTACACACAAGTCACTGATAAGAGGGACCACATGATGCAGCACCCCCGCATCTGGGGGGCCCCGGGGCAATTATAGGGGGTCTGCTGCCAGCATTCCCTACACACAAGTCACTGATAAGAGGGACCACATGATGCAGCACCCCCCCCACATCTGGGGGGCCCCGGGGCAATTATAGGGGGTCTGCTACCAGCATTCCCTACAACAAGTCACTGATAAGAGGGACCACATGATGCAGCCCCCCCTCCCTTTAAGTGTCACCGGTTAGCCCTGGGCTCTGCCGACACCTGAGGTCACAGATATAATGAGACCAAATATGTGACTGTGCTTCACTTATAGGACGTAAGATAATGGCGGGGAGTGTTGGGGGGACAGGCAGAGGCAGAGTGCAGTGTTGGGGGGACAGCAGGCAGAGGCAGAGTGCAGAGTTGGGGGGACAGGCAGAGGCAGAGTGCAGTGTTGGGGGGACAGGCAGAGGCAGAGTGCAGTGTTGGGGGGGGACAGGCAGGGGCAGAGTGCAGTGTTGGGGGGGGGACAGGCAGGGGCAGAGTGCAGTGTTGGGGGGACAGCAGGCAGAGGCAGAGTGCAGAGTTGGGGGGACAGGCAGAGGCAGCGTGCAGTGTTGGGGGGACAGCAGGCAGAGGCAGAGTGCAGAGTTGGGGGGACAGCAGGCAGAGGCAGAGTGCAGAGTTGGGGGGACAGGCAGAGGCAGCGTGCAGTGTTGGGGGGACAGGGAGAGGCAGAGTGCAGTGTTGGGGGGACAGCAGGCAGAGGCAGAGTGCAGAGTTGGGGGGACAGGCAGAGGCAGCGTGCAGTGTTGGGGGGACAGGGAGAGGCAGAGTGCAGTGTTGGGGGGGACAGGCAGAGGCAGAGTGCAGTGTTGGGGGGGACAGGCAGAGTGCAGTGTTGGGGGGGACAGGCAGGGGCAGAGTGCAGTGTTGGGGGGGACAGGCAGAGGCAGAGTGCAGTGTTGGGGGGGACAGGCAGAGTGCAGTGTTGGGGGGGACAGGCAGGGGCAGAGTGCAGTGTTGGGGGGGACAGGCAGAGTGCAGTGTTGGGGGGGACAGGCAGAGTGCAGTGTTGGGGGGGGACAGGCAGGGGCAGAGTGCAGTGTTGGGGGGGACAGGCAGAGGCAGAGTGCAGTGTTGGGGGGACAGGCAGAGGCAGAGTGCAGTGTTGGGGGGACAGGCAGAGGCAGAGTGCAGTGTTGGGGGGGACAGGCAGGGGCAGAGTGCAGTGTTGGGGGGGACAGGCAGGGGCAGAGTGCAGTGTTGGGGGGGACAGGCAGAGGCAGAGTGCAGTGTTGGGGGGACAGGCAGAGGCAGAGTGCAGTGTTGGGGGGGACAGGCAGGGGCAGAGTGCAGTGTTGGGGGGGACAGGCAGGGGCAGAGTGCAGTGTTGGGGGGGACAGGCAGAGGCACAGTGCAGTGTTGGGGGGGACAGGCAGGAGCAGAGTGCAGTGTAGGGGGGACAGGCAGGAGCAGAGTGCAGTGTTGGGGGGGACAGGCAGGAGCAGAGTGCAGTGTTGGGGGGACAGGCAGAGTGCAGTGTTGGGGGGGACAGGCAGGGGCAGAGTGCAGTGTTGGGGGGACAGGCAGGGGCAGAGTGCAGTGTTGGGGGGACAGGCAGAGGCAGAGTGCAGTGTTGGGGGGACAGGCAGGGGCAGAGTGCAGTGTTGGGGGGACAGGCAGAGGCAGAGTGCAGTGTTGGGGGGGACAGGCAGGAGCAGAGTGCAGTGTTGGGGGGACAGGCAGAGGCAGAGTGCAGTGTTGGGGGGACAGGCAGAGTGCAGTGTTGGGGGGGACAGGCAGGGGCAGAGTGCAGTGTTGGGGGGCACAGGCAGAGGCAGAGTGCAGTGTTGGGGGGACAGGCAGAGGCAGAGTGCAGTGTTGGGGGGACAGGCAGAGGCAGAGTGCAGTGTTGGGGGGGACAGGCAGAGGCAGGGTGCAGTGTTGGGGGGCACAGGCAGAGGCAGAGTGCAGTGTTGGGGGGACAGGCAGAGGCAGAGTGCAGTGTTGGGGGGCACAGGCAGAGGCAGGGTGCAGTGTTGGGGGGCACAGGCAGAGGCAGAGTGCAGTGTTGGGGGGGACAGGCAGAGGCAGAGTGCAGTGTTGGGGGGGGCAGGCAGGGGCAGAGTGCAGTGTTGGGGGGGACAGGCAGGGGCAGAGTGCAGTGTTGGGGGGGACAGGCAGAGGCAGAGTGCAGTGTTGGGGGGGACAGGCAGGAGCAGAGTGCAGTGTAGGGGGGACAGGCAGGAGCAGAGTGCAGTGTTGGGGGGGACAGGCAGAGGCAGAGTGCAGTGTTGGGGGGGACAGGCAGGAGCAGAGTGCAGTGTAGGGGGGACAGGCAGGAGCAGAGTGCAGTGTTGGGGGGGACAGGCAGAGGCAGAGTGCAGTGTTGGGGGGGACAGGCAGGAGCAGAGTGCAGTGTAGGGGGGACAGGCAGGAGCAGAGTGCAGTGTTGGGGGGACAGGCAGGGGCAGAGTGCAGTGTTGGGGGGACAGGCAGAGGCTGTGTGCAGTGTTGGGGGGACAGGCAGGAGCAGAGTGCAGAGTTCGGGGGGACAGGGAGGGGCAGAGTGCAGTGTTGGGGGGGGGACAGGCAGAGGCTGTGTGCAGTGTTGGGGGGACAGGCAGGGGCAGAGTGCAGAGTTCGGGGGGACAGGGAGGGGCAGAGTGCAGTGTTGGGGGGGGACAGGCATGAGCAGAGTGCAGTGTTGGGGGGACAGGCAGGGGCAGAGTGCAGAGTTCGGGGGGACAGGGAGGGGCAGAGTGCAGTGTTGGGGGGGGACAGGCAGAGGCAGAGTGCAGTGTTGGGGGGGGACAGGCAGGGGCAGAGTGCAGAGTTCGGGGGGACAGGGGGGGGCAGAGAGCAGTGTTGGGGGGGACAGGCAGAGGCAGAGTGCAGTGTTGGGGGGGACAGGCAGAGGCAGAGTGCAGTGTTGGGGGGGACAGGCAGGGGCAGAGTGCAGTGTTGGGGGGACAGGCAGGAGCAGAGTGCAGTGTTGGGGGGGACAGGCAGAGGCAGGGTGCAGTGTTGGGGGGACAGGCAGAGGCAGAGTGCAGTGTTGGGGGGGACAGGCAGGAGCAGAGTGCAGTGTAGGGGGGACAGGCAGGGGCAGAGTGCAGTGTTGGGGGGGACAGGCAGGAGCAGAGTGCAGTGTTGGGGGGACAGGCAGGGGCAGAGTGCAGAGTTCGGGGGGACAGGGAGGGGCAGAGTGCAGTGTTGGGGGGGGGACAGGCATGAGCAGAGTGCAGTGTTGGGGGGACAGGAAGGGGCAGAGTGCAGTGTTGGGGGGGACAGGCAGAGGCAGAGTGCAGTGTTGGGGGGGACAGGCAGGGGCAGAGTGCAGAGTTCGGGGGGACAGGGAGGGGCAGAGAGCAGTGTTGGGGGGGACAGTCAGAGGCAGAGTGCAGTGTTGGGGGGGACAGGCAGAGGCAGAGTGCAGTGTTGGGGGGACAGGGAGGGGCAGAGTGCAGTGTTGGGGGGGCGGACAGGCAGAGGCAGAGTGCAGTGTTGGGGGGGACAGGGAGGGGCAGAGTGCAGTGTTGGGGGGACAGACAGAGGCAGAGTGCAGTGTTGGGGGGGACAGGCAGAGGCAGAGTGCAGTGTTGGGGGGGCAGGGAGAGGCAGGGTGCAGTGTTGGGGGGGACAGGGAGAGGCAGAGTGCAGTGTTGGGGGTGACAGGCAGAGGCAGACTGCAGTGTTGGGGGGGACAGGGAGAGGCAGAGTGCAGTGTTGGGGGGGGACAGGCAGAGGCAGAGTGCAGTGTTGGGGGGGACAGGCAGAGGCAGAGTGCAGTGTTGGGGGGGACAGGCAGAGGCAGAGTGCAGTGTTGAGGGGGACAGACAGAGTGCAGTGTTGGGGGGACAGGCAGGAGCAGAGTGCAGAGTTCGGGGGGACAGGGAGGGGCAGAGTGCAGTGTTGGGGGGACAGACAGAGGCAGAGTGCAGTGTTGGGGGGGACAGGCAGAGGCAGAGTGCAGTGTTGGGGGAGACAGGCAGAGGCAGAGTGCAGTGTTGGGGGGGACAGACAGAGTGCAGTGTTGGGGGGACAGGCAGGAGCAGAGTGCAGAGTTCGGGGGGACAGGGAGGGGCAGAGTGCAGTGTTGGGGGGACAGACAGAGGCAGAGTGCAGTGTTGGGGGGGACAGGCAGAGGCAGAGTGCAGTGTTGGGGGAGACAGGCAGAGGCAGAGTGCAGTGTTGGGGGGACAGGCAGGGGCAGAGTGCAGTGTTGGGGGGGACAGGCAGAGGAAGAGTGCAGTGTTGGGGGGGACAGGCAGAGGCAGAGTGCAGTGTTGGGGGACAGGCAGAGGCAGAGTGCAGTGTTGGGGGGGCAGGCAGAGGCAGAGTGCAGTGTTGGGGGGGACAGGCAGAGGCAGAGTGCAGTGTTGGGGGAGACAGGCAGAGGCAGAGTGCAGTGTTGGGGGGACAGGCAGAGGCAGAGTGCAGTGTTGGGGGGGACAGGGAGAGGCAGGGTGCAGTGTTGGGGGGGACAGGCAGAGGCAGGGTGCAGTGTTGGGGGGGACAGGAGAGGCAGGGTGCAGTGTTGGGGGGGACAGGCAGAGGCAGAGTGCAGTGTTGGGGGGGGGCAGGGAGAGGCAGGGTGCAGTGTTGGGGGGGACAGGGAGAGGCAGAGTGCAGTGTTGGGGGGACAGGCAGAGGCAGAGTGCAGTGTTGGGGGGGGACAGGGAGAGGCAGAGTGCAGTGTTGGGGGGGACAGGGAGAGGCAGCGTGCAGTGTTGGGGGGGACAGGGAGAGGCAGAGTGCAGTGTTGGGGGGGACAGGGAGAGGCAGAGTGCAGTGTTGGGGGGGACAGGGAGAGGCAGAGTGCAGTGTTGGGGGGGCAGGCAGAGGCAGAGTGCAGTGTTGGGGGGACAGGCAGAGGCAGAGTGCAGTGTTGGGGGGGGACAGGGAGAGGCAGAGTGCAGTGTTGGGGGGGACAGGGAGAGGCAGCGTGCAGTGTTGGGGGGGACAGGGAGAGGCAGCGTGCAGTGTTGGGGGGGACAGGGAGAGGCAGAGTGCAGTGTTGGGGGGGACAGGGAGAGGCAGAGTGCAGTGTTGGGGGGGCAGGCAGAGGCAGAGTGCAGTGTTGGGGGGACAGGCAGGGGCAGAGTGCAGTGTTGGGGGGGACAGGCAGAGGCAGAGTGCAGTGTTGGGAGGGACAGGCAGGGGCAGAGTGCAGAGTTGGGGGGACAGGCAGAGGCAGAGTGCAGTGTTGGGGGGGGACAGGCAGGGGCAGAGTGCAGTGTTGGGGGGACAGGGAGGGGCAGAGTGCAGAGTTGGGGGGACAGGCAGAGGCAGAGTGCAGTGTTGGGGAGGACAGGGAGGGGCAGAGTGCAGTGTTGGGGGGGGACAGGCAGAGGCAGAGTGCAGAGTTGGGGGGGCAGGCAGGGGCAGAGTGCAGTGTTGGGGGGGACAGGCAGAGGCAGAGTGCAGATTTGGGGGGACAGAGAGAGGCAGAGTGCAGTGTTGGGGGGACAGGCAGGGGCAGAGTGCAGTGTTGGGGGGACAGGCAGAGGCAGAGTGCAGTGTTGGGGGGACAGGCAGAGGCAGGGTGCAGTGTTGGGGGGACAGGCAGGAGCAGAGTGCAGTGTTGGGGGGACAGGCAGAGTGCAGTGTTGGGGGGGACAGGCAGAGGCAGAGTGCAGTGTTGGGGGGACAGGGAGAGGCAGAGTGCAGTGTTGGGAGGGACAGGCAGGGGCAGAGTGCAGTGTTGGGGGGACAGGCAGAGGCAGAGTGCAGAGTTGGGGGGACAGGCAGAGGCAGAGTGCAGTGTTGGGGAGGACAGGGAGGGGCAGAGTGCAGTGTTGGGGGGGGACAGGCAGAGGCAGAGTGCAGAGTTGGGGGGACAGGCAGGGGCAGAGTGCAGTGTTGGGGGGGACAGGCAGAGGCAGAGTGCAGATTTGGGGGGACAGAGAGAGGCAGAGTGCAGTGTTGGGGGGACAGGCAGGGGCAGAGTGCAGTGTTGGGGGGACAGGCAGAGGCAGAGTGCAGTGTTGGGGGGACAGGCAGGAGCAGAGTGCAGTGTTGGGGGGACAGGCAGAGTGCAGTGTTGGGGGGGACAGGCAGAGGCAGAGTGCAGTGTTGGGGGGACAGGGAGAGGCAGAGTGCAGTGTTGGGGGGGACAGGCAGAGGCAGCGTGCAGTGTTGGGGGGGACAGGCAGAGTGCAGTGTTGGGGGGACAGGCAGAGGCAGAGTGCAGTGTTGGGGGGACAGGCAGAGGCAGAGTGCAGTGTTGGGGGGGGACAGGGAGAGGCAGAGTGCAGTGTTGGGGGGGACAGGCAGAGGCAGCGTGCAGTGTTGGGGGGGACAGGCAGAGTGCAGTGTTGGGGGGACAGGCAGAGGCAGAGTGCAGTGTTGGGGGGACAGGCAGAGGCAGCGTGCAGTGTTGGGGGGACAGGCAGAGTGCAGTGTTGGGGGGACAGGCAGAGGCAGAGTGCAGTGTTGGGGGGACAGGCAGAGGCAGAGTGCAGTGTTGGGGGGACAGGCAGAGGCAGAGTGCAGTGTTGGGGGGACAGGCAGGGGCAGAGTGCAGTGTTGGGGGGGACAGGCAGAGGCAGAGTGCAGTGTTGGGGGGGGACAGGGAGAGGCAGAGTGCAGTGTTGGGGGGGACAGGCAGAGGCAGAGTGCAGTGTTGGGGGGACAGGGAGGGGCAGAGTGCAGTGTTGGGGGGGACAGGCAGAGGCAGAGTGCAGTGTTGGGGGGGACAGGCAGAGGCAGAGTGCAGTGTTGGGGGGACAGGGAGAGGCAGAGTGCAGTGTTGGGGGGGACAGGCAGAGGCAGCGTGCAGTGTTGGGGGGGACAGGCAGAGTGCAGTGTTGGGGGGACAGGCAGGAGCAGAGTGCAGTGTTGGGGGGACAGGGAGGGGCAGAGTGCAGTGTTGGGGGGGACAGGCAGAGGCAGAGTGCAGTGTTGGGGGGACAGGCAGAGGCAGAGTGCAGTGTTGGGGGGACAGGCAGGAGCAGAGTGCAGTGTTGGGGGGACAGGCAGAGGCAGAGTGCAGTGTTGGGGGGACAGGGAGGGGCAGAGTGCAGTGTTGGGGGACAGGCAGGGGCAGAGTGCAGTGTTGGGGGGGACAGGCAGGGGCAGAGTGCAGTGTTGGGGGGGACAGGCAGAGTGCAGTGTTGCGGGGATAGGCAGTGCCGCAGTTTCTCACCTCATTCAGCAGGAAGTCCATAGGAAGCGGGTGTGAGGGGGGTGTCACTGGGCTGCAGGGGGTGACATGTTATCCACTTGGGGGGCCCATTAACCCCTCAGCAAGACAAGTTTCCGGAAGGTTCCTCCAGGACCATCACAGCCAGGACACAGCGTCTCCCCCCAGGAAGTCGGATGTGAGCAGGTGAAGCGCGTTACTGATTAACCGACCGGCAAACACTGCGACCAGAGGCCAGACGCTGTGTGAGGCACTGCCACAGCAACATGGGCGCCGGATACCCCCCCCCACGCCAGGTATCCCCCCACCAGGTATCCCCCCACCAGGTATCCCCCCCACCTGGAAACCCCCCACCAGGTATCCCCCCCACCTGGAAACCCCCCACCAGGTATCCCCCCCACCAGGTATCCCCCCACAGGTATCTCCCCACAGGTATCTCCCCACCTGGGTACCCCTCACCTGGAAACCCCCCACACCAGGAATCCCCCCCACCTGGAAACCCCACATCAGGGTGATGTGGAACCTAAATCCTGCTCACCTGAGTGACCCAGGAGGAGGCGGGACCTACATCTCACACACCTGAGTGACCCAGGAGGAGGCGGGACCTACATCCCACACACCTGAGTGACCCAGGAGGAGGTATGACCTACATCCCACACACCTGAGTGACCCAGGAGGAGGCGGGACCTACATCCCACACACCTGAGTGACCCAGGAGGAGGTATGACCTACATCCCACACACCTGAGTGACCCAGGAGGAGGCGGGACCTACATCTCACACCTGAGTGACCCAGGAGGAGGTATGACCTACATCCCACACACCTGAGTGACCCAGGAGGAGGTATGACCTACATCTCACACCTGAGTGACCCAGGAGGAGGTATGACCTACATCACACACCTGAGTGACCCAGGAGGAGGCGGGACCTACATCCCACACACCTGAGTGACCCGGGAGGAGGTATGACCTACATCCCACACACCTGAGTGACCCAGGAGGAGGTATGACCTACATCTCACACCTGAGTGACCCAGGAGGAGGTATGACCTACATCACACACCTGAGTGACCCAGGAGGAGGCGGGACCTACATCCCACACACCTGAGTGACCCGGGAGGAGGTATGACCTACATCCCACACACCTGAGTGACCCAGGAGGAGGTATGACCTACATCTCACACACCTGAGTGACCCAGGAGGAGGTATGACCTACATCTCACACCTGAGTGACCCAGGAGGAGGCGGTACCTACATCCCACACACCTGAGTGACCCAGGCGGAGGCGGTACCTACATCCCACACACCTGAGTGACCCAGGAGGAGGTATGACCTACATCTCACACACCTGAGTGACCCAGGAGGAGGTATGACCTACATCCCACACACCTGAGTGACCCAGGAGGAGGTGTGACCTACATCCCACACACCTGAGCGACCCAGGCGGAGGCGGTACCTACATCCCACACACCTGAGTGACCCAGGAGGAGGTATGACCTACATCTCACACACCTGAGTGACCCAGGAGGAGGTATGACCTACATCTCACACACCTGAGTGACCCAGGAGGAGGCGGGACCTACATCTCACACACCTGAGTGACCCAGGAGGAGGCGGGACCTACATCTCACACACCTGAGTGACCCAGGAGGAGGCGGTACCTACATCCCACACACCTGAGTGACCCAGGAGGAGGTATGACCTACATCTCACACACCTGAGTGACCCAGGAGGAGGTATGACCTACATCTCACACACCTGAGTGACCCAGGAGGAGGCGGGACCTACATCTCACACACCTGAGTGACCCAGGAGGAGGTATGACCTACATCTCACACACCTGAGTGACCCAGGAGGAGGTATGACCTACATCCCACACACCTGAGTGACCCGGGAGGAGGCGGGACCTACATCCCACACACCTGAGTGACCCAGGAGGAGGCGGGGTCTATATTCTGCGCACTTGAGTTGAGGGTAACTCTATAGGAAAAAGGTTCTTGGTCTAAGGGCTCAAACATAATAAAGTCTGTAAAGAGTTCAGCCCATTACCCACCCCAAACCTATACATGATGGGTGGGTCCCCCAGGTACTTACCTGGCTAGAATGGATATCAGCTAGAAGTTAAGATATGAGTTAAGAGTAAAAAAATAAATAATACATTAATAAATAATAAATCATTTGATAAAGTTAAGATATAAATAATAATAATAATAATTAAATAAATAATATATAAATAATAATAATAAATATAATAATACATAATAATAAATAAATACATTACTTTCTTAAATAATAAAAATAAATAAATACATGAATAAATAATAAATAATTTGATAAAGTTAATATATAAATAATAATAATAATAATAAATAATAATAAATACAAAAAAATAATAAATAATAAATAAAAACTTTGTGATGGATGTTTCATACCACATTTGTCTTTCTATGATACACTTGGTGGAATTATATAACGGAGTGCTGGTCATTTGTACATAATAAATAAATAAATAACTTTCTTAAATAATAAAAATAAATAAATAATAAATAATAAATAATTTGATAAAGTAAAGATATAAATAATAATAAATAAATAAATAAAATAAATACAATATAAATAATAATAATAAATAATAAATACAATATTAATATTTTTTCAATAATAAAAATAAAAAAATAAAAAATAATCAACAATAAATAATTTGATAACGTTAAGGTATAAATAATAATAATAATTAAAATAAATAAAATATAAATAATAATAAATAAAATAATAAATATTAAATAAAATAATAAATAATAAATAAAATAATAAATAATAAATAAAATGTTTTTGAAATAATAAAAATAAATAAATAAATAAAAAAAAAATAATAAATATTTTGATAAAGTTAAGATATAAATAATAATAAATAAAATAAATAAAAATAAATAATAATAAAAAATAAATAATACATAAATAAATTATTTTCTTAAATAGTAAAAATAAATATATAATCAATTAATAAATAATAAATAATTTGCGAAAGTTAAGATATAAAGTTAAGATATAGATATGGCTATCAGCTAGAAGTTAAGGGGTGGAGGGTTAGTGTAAGGAGGTAGGTACCTGGTGTCCAGGTAAGTACTTACACTGCGGATGACAGCAGAGACGATCTGGTGAACCTCAGGGGAGACCTGGGCACTGCTCATGGCAGAGTTGGGGGGCCTGGGCCCTGCGGTGGCGCAGTGTTGGGGGGCCGGGGCCCTGCGGTGGCGAGGAGCTGGGGCAAGTCGGGGGCCCGCCGTCAGCCCTTTTCTTTATCGCGCTGTCGCCGCTTGAGGCTTCGGGACATCATAACCTGGAAGGAGAGACGACAAGTCAGACCCTGGAAATGGGCCGTAACCCATAGCAACCAGCAAGAGGGCATCCCGCATCACTGGAGGATGGGCCGTAACCCATAGCAACCAGCAAAAGGGGCATCCCGCATCACTGGAGGATGGGCCATAACCCATAGCAACCAGCAAGAGGGCATCCCGCATCACTGGAGGATGGGCCGTAACCCATAGCAACCAGCAAGAGGACATCCCCCATCACTGGAGGATGGGCCGTAACCCATAGCAACCAGCAAGAGGGCATCCCGCATCACTGGAGGATGGGCCGTAACCCATAGCAACCAGCAAGAGGGCATCCCGCATCACTGGAGGATGGGCCGTAACCCATAGCAACCAGCAAGAGGACATCCCGCATCACTGGAGGATGGGCCGTAACCCATAGCAACCAGCAAGAGGGCATCCCGCATCACTGGAGGATGGGCCGTAACCCATAGCAACCAGCAAGAGGGCATCCCGCATCACTGGAGGATGGGCCATAACCCATAGCAACCAGCAAGAGGACATCCCGCATCACTGGAGGATGGGCCGTAACCCATAGCAACCAGCAAGAGGGCATCCCGCATCACTGGAGGATGGGCCGTAACCCATAGCAACCAGCAAGAGGGCATCCCGCATCACTGGAGGATGGGCCGTAACCCATAGCAACCAGCAAGAGGACATCCTGCATCACTGGAGGATGGGCCGTAACCCATAGCAACCAGCAAGAGGGCATCCCGCATCACTGGAGGATGGGCCGTAACCCATAGCAACCAGCAAGAGGGCATCCCGCATCACTGGAGGATGGGCCATAACCCATAGCAACCAGCAAGAGGACATCCCGCATCACTGGAGGATGGGCCGTAACCCATAGCAACCAGCAATAGGGCATCCCGCATCACTGGAGGATGGGCCGTAACCCATAGCAACCAGCAATAGGGCATCCCGCATCACTGGGGGAAGAGTCACCACACCCCCGCTTATTGCCTATAATGCAAAATATTAGAGCCCTCCCACAGGGAGCCAACGGCACAAAGAGAGGAAGTTCTATTCACAGGTAAGTCATGGGTGTCACCCGGAACCATTAACTTGATGATAAGCCGCCATAATGGGGTTCACATCAGGGGGACCGGACATGTAAAGACACAGAGAATAAAGGGTCCCCCTGACCTTAGACATGATGGGTCCCTGGAGAGGAAGGGGCCATGAAAGGGTTACTGAGCAATGATCCAGCATCCCAGGGGTTAATGATTTCCCAGCAGGGAAGGGGGGGGGGGTAAATGTATCATGGCCGCCAGCAGGGCAATAGTTAAGCAGTGAGGCAGCTGATGAGGATTCAGCATATAAGTGGTTATTGAGCCTGGGGGAGGGTTCTGGCTGGCGAGGGGTTAATGGCGCTGTTCACATAGACAGGGAAAGGACAGAAGGAAGCTTCCGGAGTGGCTGAATTATTAGATGATGGGCTCCAGCAGTGATGGGGTTAATCCGTCACCTATTGAGGGGTGGGCTCCGAAAACACATGAAAGAAATAATGAGATAAAGATAAACATCAGTGGTAAAGGGTTAATAACTGAGAGACTTGGTGAGAGAAAGGGGTGAACTGTCTAATGAATGATGCCGGGAGGGGGATAATGGCAGGAGGTCTCCAGCATAGAAAGGGTTAATGGCTGGGATGGATGGATGGTGTCTCCAGCACAGGAGGGGTTAATGGCTGGGATGGATGGATGGATGGTGTCTCCAGCACAGGAGGGGTTAATGGCTGGGATGGATGGATGGATGGTGTCTCCAGCACAGGAGGGGTTAATGGCTGGGATGGATGGATGGATGGATGGTGTCTCCAGCAGAGGAGGGGTTAATGGCTGGGATGGATGGATGGATGGATGGATGGTGTCTCCAGCACAGGAGGGGTTAATGGCTGGGATGGATGGATGGATGGATGGATGGATGGTGTCTCCAGCACAGGAGGGGTTAATGGCTGGGATGGATGGATGGATGGATGGTGTCTCCAGCAGAGGAGGGGTTAATGGCTGGGATGGATGGATGGATGGATGGTGTCTCCAGCACAGGAGGGGTTAATGGCTGGGATGGATGGATGGATGGATGGTGTCTCCAGCAGAGGAGGGGTTAATGGCTGGGATGGATGGATGGATGGATAGATGGTGTCTCCAGCACAGGAGGGGTTAATGGCTGGGATGGATGGATGGATGGATGGATGGTGTCTCCAGCACAGGAGGGGTTAATGGCTGGGATGGATGGATGGATGGATGGATGGTGTCTCCAGCACAGGAGGGGTTAATGGCTGGGATGGATGGATGGATGGATGGATGGTGTCTCCAGCACAGGAGGGGTTAATGGCTGGGATGGATGGATGGATGGTGTCTCCAGCAGAGGAGGGGTTAATGGCTGGGATGGATGGATGGATGGATGGTGTCTCCAGCACAGGAGGGGTTAATGGCTGGGATGGATGGATGGATGGATGGTGTCTCCAGCACAGGAGGGGTTAATGGCTGGGATGGATGGATGGATGGATGGATGGTGTCTCCAGCACAGGAGGGGTTAATGGCTGGGATGGATGGATGGATGGATGGTGTCTCCAGCAGAGGAGGGGTTAATGGCTGGGATGGATGGATGGATGGATGGTGTCTCCAGCACAGGAGGGGTTAATGGCTGGGATGGATGGTGTCTCCAGCAGAGGAGGGGTTAATGGCTGGGATGGATGGATGGAGGGATGGATGGTGTCTCCAGCAGAGGAAGGGTTAATGGCTGGGATGGATGGATGGATGGTGTCTCCAGCACAGGAGGGGTTAATGGCTGGGATGGATGGATGGATGGATGGTGTCTCCAGCACAGGAGGGGTTAATGGCTGGGATGGATGGATGGATGGATGGATGGATGGATGGTGTCTCCAGCACAGGAGGGGTTAATGGCTGGGATGGATGGATGGATGGATGGATGGTGTCTCCAGCACAGGAGGGGTTAATGGCTGGGATGGATGG
Organism: Gastrophryne carolinensis; assembly: GCA_027917425.1. Classification (NCBI taxonomy): domain Eukaryota; kingdom Metazoa; phylum Chordata; class Amphibia; order Anura; family Microhylidae; genus Gastrophryne; species Gastrophryne carolinensis. Next base: position 46,987 of record JAQIHN010000051.1, on the reverse strand, counting down.
ATGGATGGATGGTGTCTCCAGCACAGGAGGGGTTAATGGCTGGGATGGATGGATGGATGGTGTCTCCAGCACAGGAGGGGTTAATGGCTGGGATGGATGGATGGATGGATGGATGGTGTCTCCAGCACAGGAGGGGTTAATGGCTGGGATGGATGGATGGATGGATGGATGGTGTTTCCAGCACAGGAGGGGTTAATGGCTGGGATGGATGGATGGATGGATGGTGTCTCCAGCACAGGAGGGGTTAATGGCTGGGATGGATGGATGGATGGATGGATGGTGTCTCCAGCAGAGGAGGGGTTAAGGGCTGGGATGGATGGATGGATGGATGGTGTCTCCAGCACAGGAGGGGTTAATGGCTGGGATGGATGGATGGATGGATGGTGTCTCCAGCAGAGGAGGGGTTAAGGGCTGGGATGGATGGATGGATGGTGCCTCCAGCACAGGAGGGGTTAATGGCTGGGATGGATGGATGGATGGATGGATGGATGGATGGTGTCTCCAGCACAGGAGGGGTTAATGGCTGGGATGGATGGATGGATGGTGTCTCCAGCACAGGAGGGGTTAATGGCTGGGATGGATGGATGGATGGATGGATGGATGGTGTCTCCAGCAGAGGAGGGGTTAAGGGCTGGGATGGATGGATGGATGGATGGATGGATGGATGGTGTCTCCAGCACAGGAGGGGTTAATGGCTGGGATGGATGGATGGATGGATGGATGGATGGATGGTGTCTCCAGCAGAGGAGGGGTTAAGGGCTGGGATGGATGGATGGATGGATGGTGTCTCCAGCACAGGAGGGGTTAATGGCTGGGATGGATGGATGGATGGATGGTGTCTCCAGCACAGGAGGGGTTAATGGCTGGGATGGATGGATGGATGGATGGTGTCTCCAGCAGAGGAGGGGTTAAGGGCTGGGATGGATGGATGGATGGATGGTGCCTCCAGCACAGGAGGGGTTAATGGCTGGGATGGATGGATGGATGGATGGTGTCTCCAGCACAGGAGGGGTTAATGGCTGGGATGGATGGATGGATGGATGGTGTCTCCAGCAGAGGAGGGGTTAATGGCTGGGATGGATGGATGGATGGTGTCTCCAGCACAGGAGGGGTTAATGGCTGGGATGGATGGATGGATGGTGTCTCCAGCACAGGAGGGGTTAATGGCTGGGATGGATGGATGGATGGATGGATGGTGTCTCCAGCAGAGGAGGGGTTAATGGCTGGGATGGATGGATGGATGGTGTCTCCAGCACAGGAGGGGTTAATGGCTGGGATGGATGGATGGATGGATGGTGTCTCCAGCACAGGAGGGGTTAATGGCTGGGATGGATGGATGGATGGATGGTGTCTCCAGCACAGGAGGGGTTAATGGCTGGGATGGATGGTGTCTCCAGCACAGGAGGGGTTAATGGCTGGGATGGATGGTGTCTCCAGCACAGGAGGGGTTAATGGCTGGGATGGATGGATGGATGGATGGTGTCTCCAGCAGAGGAGGGGTTAATGGCTGGGATGGATGGATGGATGGTGTCTCCAGCACAGGAGGGGTTAATGGCTGGGATGGATGGATGGATGGATGGATGGTGTCTCCAGCAGAGGAGGGGTTAATGGCTGGGATGGATGGATGGATGGATGGTGTCTCCAGCAGAGGAGGGGTTAATGGCTGGGATGGATGGATGGATGGATGGATGGTGTCTCCAGCACAGGAGGGGTTAATGGCTGGGATGGATGGATGGATGGATGGATGGTGTCTCCAGCACAGGAGGGGTTAATGGCTGGGATGGATGGATGGATGGATGGTGTCTCCAGCACAGGAGGGGTTAATGGCTGGGATGGATGGATGGATGGATGGTGTCTCCAGCACAGGAGGGGTTAATGGCTGGGATGGATGGATGGATGGATGGTGTCTCCAGCACAGGAGGGGTTAATGGCTGGGATGGATGGATGGATGGATGGATGGTGTCTCCAGCACAGGAGGGGTTAATGGCTGGGATGGATGGATGGATGGATGGATGGTGTCTCCAGCACAGGAGGGGTTAATGGCTGGGATGGATGGATGGATGGATGGTGTCTCCAGCACAGGAGGGGTTAATGGCTGGGATGGATGGATGGATGGTGTCTCCAGCACAGGAGGGGTTAATGGCTGGGATGGATGGATGGATGGATGGATGGATGGTGTCTCCAGCAGAGGAGGGGTTAATGGCTGGGATGGATGGATGGATGGATGGATGGTGTCTCCAGCACAGGAGGGGTTAATGGCTGGGATGGATGGATGGATGGATGGATGGATGGTGTCTCCAGCACAGGAGGGGTTAATGGCTGGGATGGATGGATGGATGGATGGTGTCTCCAGCAGAGGAGGGGTTAATGGTTGGGATGGATGGATGGATGGATGGATGGTGTCTCCAGCAGAGGCGGGGTTAATGGCTGGGATGGATGGATGGATGGTGTCTCCAGCACAGGAGGGGTTAATGGCTGGGATGGATGGATGGATGGTGTCTCCAGCACAGGAGGGGTTAATGGCTGGGATGGATGGATGGATGGATGGTGTCTCCAGCAGAGGAGGGGTTAATGGCTGGGATGGATAGATGGATGGATGGATGGATGGTGTCTCCAGCACAGGAGGGGTTAATGGCTGGGATGGATGGATGGATGGATGGATGGATGGTGTCTCCAGCACAGGAGGGGTTAATGGCTGGGATGGATGGATGGATGGATGGTGTCTCCAGCAGAGGAGGGGTTAATGGTTGGGATGGATGGATGGATGGATGGATGGTGTCTCCAGCAGAGGCGGGGTTAATGGCTGGGATGGATGGATGGATGGTGTCTCCAGCACAGGAGGGGTTAATGGCTGGGATGGATGGATGGATGGTGTCTCCAGCAGAGGAGGGGTTAATGGCTGGGATGGATGGATGGATGGATGGATGGTGTCTCCAGCACAGGAGGGGTTAATGGCTGGGATGGATGGATGGATGGATGGATGGATGGATGGTGTCTCCAGCAGAGGAGGGGTTAATGGCTGGGACTCACCCCAGGGGGACAGCGCAGGCCGGTAGAGCAGCCACGACAGCTCGTCAGTCACATGACTGGGGAGGGGGGAAGCCACATGACCAGTCCCCCCTCTCACCAGCCGCTGAGCATTCTGGGAAGCTTCCTGATAAGCCCCCACTGGAGCTTCCCTTCCCCTATAGAGTCCTTATTGCCACTATTACCCAGAATCCTCTGGGGGGCAGATCAGGCTTATATGAGGTTCTGATCCAGAGACCTCCTCAGGTGACCACTTATCTCATCCGCTTTCCTTCCTCGGTTTCCTCTGCTTGGTTGTGATTGGCCACTGTAGGGCCTCTGATCTCATTGGCCGGACACAGACTAGGTATTGGGGGCAGGACTGCTGGAGTTACCCCACGTGTGGCTGGGCAGGAAGGTGGAGCTGATGGTTGGGGCAAGTTTGGCGGAGAGGAGGCAATAATAAATGGTTGCTCAGCCTAGCCAACATCTGTGCTGCCCCCTCCTGGCTACTGCTCTATTGGATTGGTGATTCCTCTGGTGAGGTTGGGATTGGTTCTTCCCCTGGTCAGGTTGGGATTGGTCCTTCCTCTGGTGAGGTTGGGATTGGTTCTTCCTCTGGTCTGGTTGTGATTGGTTCTTCCCCTGGTCAGGTTGGGATTGGTTCTTCCTCTGGTCAGTTTGGGATTGGTTCTTCCTCTGGTGAGGTTGGGATTGGTGGTTCCTCTGGTCAGGTCGAGATCGGTTCTTCCTCTGGTGAGGTTGGGATTGGTCCTTCCTCTGGTGAGGTTGGGATTGGTCCTTCCTCTGGTCAGGTTGGGATTGGTCCTTCCTCTGGTGAGATTGTGATTGCTTCTTCCTCTGGTCAGGTTGTGATTGGTTCTTCCTCTGGTCAGTTTGGGATTGGTTCTTCCTCTGGTGAGGTTGGGATTAGTGGTTCCTCTGGTCAGGTCGAGATCGGTTCTTCCTCTGGTGAGGTTGGGATTGGTCCTTCCTCTGGTGAGGTTGGGATTGGTCCTTCCTCTGGTGAGGTTGGGATTGGTGCTTTCTCTGGTCAGGTTGGGATTGGTGATTCCTCTGGTGAGGTTGGGATTGGTGATTCCTCTGGTGAGGTTGGGATTGGTGCTTTCTCTGGTGAGGCTGGGATTGGTGATTCCTCTGGTGAGGTTGGGATTGGTGATTCCTCTGGTGAGGTTGGGATTGGTTCTTCCTCTGGTGAGGATGGGATTGGTTCTTCCTCTGGTGAGGTTGAGATTGGTCCTTTCTCTGGTGAGGTTGGGATTGGTGATTCCTCTGGTGAGGTTGGGATTGGTGGTTCCTCTGGTGAGGTTGGGATTGGTCCTTCCTCTGGTCAGGTTGGGATTGGTCCTACCTCTTGTCAGGTTGGGATTGGTCCTTCCTCTGGTGAGGTTGGGATTGGTCCTTCCTCTGGTGAGTTTGGGATTGGTGCTTTCTCTGGTGAGGTTGGGATTGGTGGTTCCTCTGGTGAGGTTGGGATTGGTTCTTCCTCTGGTCTGGTTGTGATTGGTTCTTCCCCTGGTCAGGTTGGGATTGGTTCTTCCTCTGGTCAGGTTGTGATTGCTTCTTCCTCTGGTCAGGTTGTGATTGGTCCTTCCTCTGGTGAGGTTGAGATTGGTTCTTCCTCTGGTCAGCTTGGGATTGGTTCTTCCTCTGGTCAGCTTGGGATTGGTTCTTCCTCTGGTCAGGTTGGGATTGGTTCTTCCTCTTGTCAGGTTGGGATTGGTTCTTCCTCTGGTCAGCTTGGGATTGGTTCTTCCTCTGGTCAGCTTGGGATTGGTTCTTCCTCTGGTCAGGTTGGGATTGGTTCTTCCTCTGGTCAGGTTGGGATTGGTTCTTCCTCTGGCCAGGTTGGGATTGGTCCTTCCTCTGGTGAGGTTGGGATTGGTTCTTCCTCTGGTGAGGTTGGGATTGGTTCTTCCTCTGGTCAGGTTGGGATTGGTGATTCCTCTGGTGAGGTTGGGATTGGTGGTTCCTCTGGTGAGGTTGGGATTGGTTCTTCCTCAGGTGAGGTTGGGATTGGTTCTTGCTCTGGAGAGGTTGGGATTGGTTCTTCCTCTGGTGAGGTTGGGATTGGTCCCTCCTCTGGTGAGGTTGGCGTTGGTCCCTCCTCTGGTGAGGTTGAGATTGGTCTTTCCTCTGGTGAGGTTGGGATTGGTTCTTCCTCTGGTGAGGTTGGGATTGGTGGTTCCTCTGGTGAGGTTGGGATTCGTTCTTCCTCAGGTGAGGTTGGGATTGGTTCTTGCTCTGGTGGGGTTGGGATTGGTTCTTCCTCTGGTGAGGTTGGGATTGGTTCTTGCTCTGGTAAGGTTGGGATTGGTTCTTCCTCTGGTGAGGTTGGGATTGGTCCTTCCTCTGGTGAGGTTGGGATTGGTTCCTCCTCTGGTGATGTTGGGATTGGTGGTTCCTCTGGTGAGGTAGGGATTGGTTCTTCCTCAGGTGAGGTTGGGATTGGTTCTTCCTCTGGTCAGGTTGGGATTGGTTCTTCCTCTGGTGATGTTGGGATTGGTGGTTCCTCTGGTGAGGTAGGGATTGGTTCTTCCTCAGGTGAGGTTGGGATTGGTTCTTGCTCTGGTGAGGTTGGGATTGGTTGTTCCTCTGGTGAGGTTGGGATTGGTTCTTCCTCAGGTGAGGTTGGGATTGGTGGTTCCTCAGGTGAGGTTGGGATTGGTTCTTCCTCAGGTGAGGTTGGGATTGGTCCCTCCTCTGGTGAGGTTGGCGTTGGTCCCTCCTCTGGTGAGGTTGGCGTTGGTCCCTCCTCTGGTCAGGTTGGGGTTGGTCCCTCTTCTGGTGAGGTTGGCGTTGGTCCCTCCTCTGGTGAGGTTGGCATTGGTCCCTCCTCTGGTCAGGTTGGGGTTGATCCCTCCTCTGGTCAGGTTGGGATTGGTTCTTCCTCTGGTGAGGTTGGGGTTGGTCCCTCCTCTGGTGAGGTTGGGGTTGGTCCCTCCTCTGGTGAGGTTGGCGTTGGTCCCTCCTCTGGTGAGGTTGGCATTGGTCCCTCCTCTGGTCAGGCTGGGGTTGATCCCTCCTCTGGTCAGGTTGGGATTGGTTCTTCCTCTGGTGAGGTTGGGGTTGGTCCCTCCTCTGGTGAGGTTGGCGTTGTTCCCCCCTCTGGTGAGGTTGGCATTGGTCCCTTCTCTGGTCAGGTTGGCATTGGTCCCTCCTCTGGGCAGGTTGGGATTGGTTCTTCCTCTGGTGAGGTTGGCGTTGGTCCCTCCTCTGGTCAGGTTGGCGTTGGTCCCTCCTCTGGTCAGGTTGGGGTTGGTCCCTCCTCTGGTCAGGTTGGCGTTGGTCCCTCCTCTGGTCAGGTTGGGGTTGGTCACTCCTCTGGTCAGGTTGGGATTGGTTCTTCCTCTGGTGAGGTTGGCGTTGGTCCCTCCTCTGGTCAGGTTGGGGTTGGTCCCTCCTCTGGTCAGGTTGGGGTTGGTCCCTCCTCTGGTCAGGTTGGGGTTGGTCCCTCCTCTGGTCAGGTTGGGGTTGGTCACTCCTCTGGTCAGGTTGGGATTGGTTCTTCCTCTGGTGAGGTTGGCGTTGGTCCCTCCTCTGGTCAGGTTGGGGTTGGTCCCTCCTCTGGTCAGGTTTGGGTTGGTCCCTCCTCTGGTCAGGTTGTGGTTGGTCCCTCCTCTGGTCAGGTTGGGATTGGTTCTTCCTCTGGTGAGGTTGGCGTTGGTCCCTCCTCTGGTCAGGTTGGGGTTGGTCCCTCCTCTGGTCAGGTTGGGGTTGGTCCCTCCTCTGGTCAGGTTGGGGTTGGTCCCTCCTCTGGTCAGGTTGGGGTTGGTCCCTCCTCTGGTCAGGTTGGGATTGGTCACTCCTCTGGTCAGGTTGGGGTTGGTCCCTCCTCTGGTGAGGTTGGCGTTGGTCCCTCCTCTGGTCAGGTTGGCGTTGGTCCCTCCTCTGGTCAGGTTGGGGTTGGTCCCTCCTCTGGTCAGGTTGGCGTTGGTCCCTCCTCTGGTCAGGTTGGGGTTGGTCACTCCTCTGGTCAGGTTGGGATTGGTTCTTCCTCTGGTGAGGTTGGCGTTGGTCCCTCCTCTGGTCAGGTTGGGGTTGGTCCCTCCTCTGGTCAGGTTGGGGTTGGTCCCTCCTCTGGTCAGGTTGGGGTTGGTCCCTCCTCTGGTCAGGTTGGGGTTGGTCACTCCTCTGGTCAGGTTGGGATTGGTTCTTCCTCTGGTGAGGTTGGCGTTGGTCCCTCCTCTGGTCAGGTTGGGGTTGGTCCCTCCTCTGGTCAGGTTTGGGTTGGTCCCTCCTCTGGTCAGGTTGGGGTTGGTCCCTCCTCTGGTCAGGTTGGGATTGGTTCTTCCTCTGGTGAGGTTGGCGTTGGTCCCTCCTCTGGTGAGGTTGGCGTTGGTCCCTCCTCTGGTCAGGTTGGGGTTGGTCCCTCCTCTGGTCAGGTTGGGGTTGGTCCCTCCTCTGGTCAGGTTGGGGTTGGTCCCTCCTCTGGTCAGGTTGGGGTTGGTCCCTCCTCTGGTCAGGTTGGGGTTGGTTCTTCCTCTGGTGAGGTTGGCGTTGGTCCCTCCTCTGGTCAGGTTGGGGTTGGTCCCTCCTCTGGTCAGGTTGGGGTTGGTCCCTCCTCTGGTCAGGTTGGGGTTGGTCACTCCTCTGGTCAGGTTGGGATTGGTTCTTCCTCTGGTGAGGTTGGCGTTGGTCCCTCCTCTGGTTAGGTTGGGGTTGGTCCCTCCTCCGGTCAGGTTGGGGTTGGTCCCTCCTCTGGTCAGGTTGGGGTTGGTCCCTCCTCTGGTCAGGTTGGGGTTGGTCACTCCTCTGGTCAGGTTGGGATTGGTTCTTCCTCTGGTGAGGTTGGCGTTGGTCCCTCCTCTGGTCAGGTTGGGGTTGGTCCCTCCTCTGGTCAGGTTGGGATTGGTCCCTCCTCTGGTCAGGTTGGGGTTGGTCCCTCCTCTGGTCAGGTAGGTAGTGGCTCCCCCTCAATGCCATTTCTCTATAGGCTGAGTTGGGGTGGGGAGAGGGGCGGGTCTTTCAGACAATAGAAAACTCTTTGGAATGTCCTCTGGAATTTTGATGCCGATTTTATTAATCCCGGCTTTTCCACGGCCGTAATCCAGATGGTCTCTGCAGAAGTGTAGCCATGGAGAAAAAGGGGGAGGAGCCAAGAGTCCACCTAATTCCTGGCCATCAGGCTGGTTCCTGACTATGAGGGGCGGGGTTTGGGTTAGGGTAAGCTGCTCCCCTATTCCTTCCTTGAGAAAGGGGGTGTGATCCCCGAAATGTGGAAGGACCGCCCCTCACCTTTACTATATATTACCATCTCGGGTAACTGATTTTCTTTGCTGCTTCATTGCTGTTATCTATATATTTATATATCTATATATCTGTATATCTATATATCTATATATCTGTATATCTGTATATCTATATATCTGTATATCTATATATCTATATATCTCTATATCTGTATATCTATATATCTATACATCTATATATCTATATATCTGTATATCGGTATATCTATATATCTATATATCTGTATATCTGTATATCTATATATCTGTATATCTGTGTATCTGTATATCTGTATATCTATATATCTATATATCTCTATATCTGTATATCTATATATCTATATATCTGTATATCTATATATCTATATATCTGTATATCTATATATCTATACATCTATATATCTATATATCTGTATATCTATATATCTGTATATCTATACATCTATACATCTATATATCTATATATCTGTATATCGGTATATCTATATATCTATATATCTGTATATCTGTATATCTGTATATCTGTATATCTATATATCTATATATCTATATATCTGTATATCTATATATCTATACATCTATATATCTATATATCTGTATATCGGTATATCTATATATCTATATATCTGTATATCTGTATATCTATATATCTGTATATCTGTATATCTGTATATCTGTATATCTATATATCTATATATCTCTATATCTGTATATCTATATATCTATATATCTATATATCTGTATATCTATATATCTATATATCTGTATATCTATATATCTATACATCTATATATCTATATATCTGTATATCTATATATCTGTATATCTGTATATCTATATATCTGTATATCTGTATATCTGTATATCTATATATCTATATATCTGTATATCTGTATATCTATATATCTATATATCTATATATCTGTATATCTATATATCTATATATCTGTATATCTATATATCTATACATCTATATATCTATATATCTGTATATCGGTATATCTATATATCTATATATCTGTATATCTGTATATCTATATATCTGTATATCTGTATATCTGTATATCTGTATATCTATATATCTATATATCTGTATATCGGTATATCTATATATCTGTATATCTGTATATCTATACATCTATATATCTGTATATCTATATATCTATATATCTGTATATCTATATATCTGTATATCTATATATCTATATATCTGTATATCTATATATCTGTATATCTGTATATCTATATATCTGTATATCTATATATCTGTATATCTATATATCTATATATCTGTATATCTATATATCTGTATATCTGTATATCTGTATATCTGTATATCTGTATATCTGTATATCTATATATCTATATACCTGTATATCTGTATATCTGTATATCTATATATCTGTATATCTATATATCTATATATCTATATATCTGTATATCTATATATCTATATATCTGTATATCTGTATATCTATATATCTGTATATCTATATATCTATATAACTGTATATCTGTATACCTATATATCTGTATATCTATATATCTGTATATCTATATATCTATATATCTGTATATCTATATATCTGTATATCTGTATATCTATATATCTGTATATCTATATATCTGTATATCTATATATCTATATATCTGTATATCTATATATCTGTATATCTGTATATCTATATATCTGTATATCTATATATCTGTATATCTATATATCTATATACCTGTATATCTGTATATCTGTATATCTATATATCTGTATATCTATATATCTATATATCTATATATCTGTATATCTATATATCTATATATCTGTATATCTGTATATCTATATATCTGTATATCTATATATCTATATAACTGTATATCTGTATACCTATATATCTGTATATCTATATATCTATATATCTGTATATCTATATATCTGTATATCTATATATCTATATATCTGTATATCTATATATCTATATATCTGTATATCTGTATATCTATATATCTGTATATCTATATATCTGTATATCTATATATCTGTATATCTGTATATCTATATATCTGTATATCTATATATCTATATAACTGTATATCTGTATACCTATATATCTGTATATCTATATATCTATATATCTGTATATCTATATATCTGTATATCTATATATCTGTAGGGGCCTGGAGCCCACATTGTACAAACACACTATTTGTATAGATTAGACCTGCCGACACGGCGCCGCTCAGTCCCGCACTTTTGCCCCTCTGTAGTGAGTCTAATGTAGCGGGGGCGTCCCAAATCGGGATGCTCCACTTTTTGAAACTCTTTTTACTCAGTAGCAATGAAAAAAAGGCGGAATCCTTCTTTGGAAGCAGAACCAAACCCAGAGCGGCCCCTGGTTTTCCCCCTGGGCGTCCCAGATCGCTTCAAGGGAGGGAGTCGGCCATTTTTTCACACAGTGGGGCATCTCGATCTGGGATTTCCAGGGGGAGACCAGGGGCCGCTCTGGGTTTGGTTCTGCTTTATGTGAGAGAATCGCTATTTTTCACATTATAAAGCAGTGAGCAGTGCTGTGTTACTTTAATAATAATGTAAAGGAGGGGAGGGGGGTTATTCCATCCATTTTAGAGCAGAACAAAACCCAGGTAACACAGCCATCTGGAGTGTGAAGGAATCCAGGGCTGGTTACAGGCATCGTGTCTGTGGGGCATCCCATCCCTGCTGTGTGACACTCACTGGACACACAAAATGGGGCTTATTTCATAAATTACAGTACGGCAACTTCAATTTTTCATTGTTTAACTCGTAGCAGCTTCTCAAAGCAATGTTACTGCTTTTTATAAAGAGATACAATTATATTCTGCAGAATTGAGCTCAGCCTTTTGGCCTCCACAATATTTTTAGAATATCATGTGGCCCCATGGAAAAATAATTGCCTTCCCCTGGTGCAGATGCAAGTCTAGCGATTAGCGATATCGCATTAGATTGACACATTGACATCACTCTATAATGTTACATCTGGATAATCACCATGTTTAGCGTCTTGTATGTTACACATTGTTCATTCTATCCTGCTTGCCTTTCAAGAAGATACGTTTTATTAACAAGAGAGACTATGTAACTAAATCATTAGCTGTATAATCATCATTAGCTGTATAATACTCATTAGCTGTATAATCATCATTAGCTGTATAATAATCATTAGCTGTATAATATTCATTAGCTGTATAATAATCATTAGCTGTATAATAATCATTAGCTGTATAATCATCATTAGCTGTATAATCATCATTAGCTGTATAATAATCATTAGCTGTATAATCATCATTAGCTGTATAATCATCATTAGCTGTATAATAATCATTAGCTGTATAATCATCATTAGCTGTATAATCATCATTAGCTGTATAATTATCATTAGCTGTATAATTATCATTAGCTGTATAATATTCATTAGCTGTATAATAATCATTAGCTGTATAATATTCATTAGCTGTATAATAATCATTAGCTGTATAATAATCATTAGCTGTATAATCATCATTAGCTGTATAATCATCATTAGCTGTATAATAATCATTAGCTGTATAATCATCATTAGCTGTATAATCATCATTAGCTGTATAATTATCATTAGCTGTATAATTATCATTAGCTGTATAATATTCATTAGCTGTATAATAATCATTAGCTGTATAATAATCATTAGCTGTATAATCATCATTAGCTGTATAATCATCATTAGCTGTATAATAATCATTAGCTGTATAATCATCATTAGCTGTATAATCATCATTAGCTGTATAATAATCATTAGCTGTATAAATATCATTAGCTGTATAATTATCATTAGCTGTATAATAATCATTAGCTGTATAATTATCATTAGCTGTATAAATATCATTAGCTGCATAAATATCATTAGCTGTATAATAATCATTAGCTATATAATAATCATTAGCTGTGTAATAATCAATCATTAGCTGTATAATAATCATTAGCTGTATAATAATCATTAGCTGTATAATTAATAATCATTAGCTGTATAATAATCATTAGCTGTATAATAATCATTAGCTGTATAATAATCAATCATTATCTGTATAATAATCATTAGCTGTATAATAATCATTAGCTGTATACTAATCATTAGCTTTATAATAAATAATCATTAGCTGTATAATAATCATTAGCTGTATAATTATCATTAGCTGTATAATAATCATTAGCTGTATAATAATGAATCATTAGCTGTATAATAATCATTAGCTGTATAATAATCATTAGCTGTATAATTAATAATCATTAGCTGTATAATTATTAATCATTAGCTGTATAATTAATAATCATTAGCTGTATAATTATTAATCATTAGCTGTATAATTAATAATCATTAGCTGTATAATAATCATTAGCTGTATAATAATCATTAGCTGTATAATAATCATTAGCTGTATAATTAATAATCATTAGCTGTATAATAATCATTAGCTGTATAATTAATAATCATTAGCTGTATAATAATCATTAGCTGTATAATAATCATTAGCTGTATAATTAATAATCATTAGCTGTATAATAATCATTAGCTGTATAATAATCATTAGCTGTATAATTAATAATCATTAGCTGTATAATAATCATTAGCTGTATAATTAATAATCATTAGCTGTATAATAATCATTAGCTGTATAATTAATAATCATTAGCTGTATAATAATCATTAGCTGTATAATAATCATTAGCTGTATAATAATCATTAGCTGTATAATTAATAATCATTAGCTCTATAATAATCATTAGCTGTATAATATTCTCTCTGGATATGGGGAGCTCATCGCTGTGGATATATTTTTGCTGCACATGATCCTTATGGAGCAGCTGCTTCTCTTTTTGTTCAATATCTTTTTATTGAGAATAAATTTTCACATAGTACAACACAAATAAAGATGCAGTTGTTGCGCATATCACAGTTCTCCTAACAATGGCCATCATCCACGCTATGTCACGATATATCCACGCTATGTCACGGTATATCCACGCTATGTCACGATATATCCACGCTATGTCACAGTATATCCACGCTATGTCACAGTATATCCACGCTATGTCACGGTATATCAACGCTATGTCACGGTATATCAACGCTATGTCACGTTATATCCACGCTATGTCACGGTATATCAACGCTATGTCACGGTATATCAACGCTATGTCACGTTATATCCACGCTATGTCACGGTATATCAACGCTATGTCACGGTATATCAACGCTATGTCACGTTATATCCACGCTATGTCACGGTATATCCACGGTATGTCACGGTATATCCACGGTATGTCACGGTATATCAACGCTATGTCACGTTATATCCACGCTATGTCACGGTATATCCACGCTATGTCACGGTATATCCACGCTATGTCACGGTATATCAACGCTATGTCACGGTATATCAACGCTATGTCACGGTATATCCACGCTATGTCACGGTATATCCACGCTATGTCACGGTATATCCACGCTATGTCACGGTATATCCACGCTATGTCACGGTATATCCACGCTATGTCACGGTATATCCACGCTATGTCACGGTATATCCACGCTATGTCATGGTATATCCACGCTATGTCACGGTATATCCACGCTATGTCACAGTATATCCACGCTATGTCACGGTATATCCACGCTATGTCACGGTATATCCACGCTATGTCACGGTATATCCACGCTATGTCACGGTATATCCACGCTATGTCACAGTATATCCACGCTATGTCACGGTATATCCACGCTATGTCACAGTATATCCACGCTATGTCACGGTATATCCACGCTATGTCACGGTATATCCACGCTATGTCACAGTATATCAACGCTATGTCACGGAAGGGTAATGGTGGTGGGGGGATGAAGGGTAATGGTGGGGGGATGAAGGGTAATGGTGGGGGGGGGTGAAGGGTAATGGTGGGGGGGGGTGAAGGGTAATGGTGGGGGGGGTGAAGGGTAATGGTGGGGGGGCTCAGCGGCCTCGGCCCTGGATTGTATGGCCATACATGCTCCTCCCGCCTGGCTTTGGCCGGATGCTTCTCTCTTTTTAGCCCCAGTGACCATCATAACAGAAGGAGATAACATCTGTATTTTCTTATCTAGTCGTATTCTGGGAATTGGTTGGAAAATGTCAATATTTTCGGTGATGTATTACTTTTGCTATTTCCTGCTTATATGAAAGAATATTAAATCAAATGCATTTTTTTATCAGCTCCATTTTGGTTGTGCGCTTGATACTTTAATTTATGTGTTGGTTTTGGGATAAGGAGAAGTTTGAGCAGCACCTGGTATAAACGAATATAATTACGATGGAGTAAATATCATGACTATGAGAGTGTGCCACTAACCACTTACTATAATAGAAGCCGCTCCCCTTCCTTCTGGTCTCATCCCACAGCAGAGGGTCTCGCTGTCTACCTGGAGCCCATAGTCCCGGCCTCTCCAGCACCTTCCAGACCCTCTGACCCAAACCCTCCCTGACCGGAAGCACTGATACTGGGGGGGGGGGGGGGGATGACCTATCATTTGACGGACCCCCACGGTTCCATTAACAAAGCATAGTGAGGGGCTGAGTGTCAATTAGAGTGAGGAGCCGGGTACAGGTCTACGAGGGGGTTAGTAAAGCTAGAAGAAGGTCACATGGTCCTGATTGTCCATGTTGGGGACATAGAAGGCTTCAGTTAGATGGGCTTCATGAAGAAGAAGCACATCAATGGCCTGGTCCTTCCTGTCCCATATAAACGACTAGTAGAGACCATGAAACGTGGGCCCATGGCTTGGGGGATGCTGCTTTAGGGTTTGGAAATATTTGGGGGATAAGAGTAATGGAGGACTAGAAGGACAACCCTCCTCCAGGTATGAAAGGGTTAAGTGATTCCAAACCTCAATCTTCCTACATAAAGGTGAGACATCGGCCTGTGGAGCTTTGAGTAATAGAATGTACAGAGCCCCTCCTTACCCATACTAGGGTTCTGCTGCGAGGAGCCGAGTTCAGGCCAACGAGGGGGTTAGTAAAGCTAGAAGAAGGTCACATGGTCCTGATTGTCCATGTTGGAGAAACTGAAGGCTTCAGTTAGACGGGCTTCATGAAGAAGAAGCACATCAATGGCCTGGTCCTTCCTTGTAGAGAACATGAAACGTGGGCTGGTGGTGGCTCCCCAGGAGAGGTTAGGGAACCCTGCTTTAAAGTTGGGAAATATTTGGGGGATAAGAGTAATGAAGGACTAGAAGGACAACCCTCCTCCAGGTATGAAAGGGTTAAGTGCCTCCAAACCTCAACCACCTACATGAAGGTGAGACATCGGCTTGTGGAGCTTTGAGTAATAGAATCTACAGAAATCTCCTTATCCGTATTAGGGTTCTGCTGCTGCCCCCTGCCCATGACTGAGCCCAATATGGGGGATGAGGGGCCTGTCTTATGGCAACCACTAACAGTGCCTAACAGTGCAAGGAGCCGAGTTCAGGTCAATGAGGGGGTTAGTAAAGCTAGAAGAAGGTCACATGGTCCTGATTGTCAATGTTGGGCTTCATGAAGAAGAAGCACATCAATGGCCTGGTTCTTCCTTGTAGAGACCATGAAACGTGGGCTGGCGGTGGCTCTCCAGGAGAGGTTGGGGAACGCTGCTTTAGGGTATGGAAATATTTGGGGGATAAGAGTAATGAAGGACTAGAAGGACAACCAAGGACAACCACCCTCCTGGGTAAATTGTCCCCCTCCCCAGGTATGAAAGGGTTACGTGCCTCCAAACCTCAATCTTCCTACATGAAGGTGAGACATCGGCTTGTGGAGCTTTGAGTAATAGACTCTCCAGGGCCCCTCCTTACCAATACTAGGGTTCTGCTGCTGCCCCCTACTGGTATGTGCCATGCTGTGCCTCTTCCTTAGGTAGGTAGTGGTAGGTAGGCCCCCTCCCTCCTGAGCCCAATATGGGGGGATGAGGGACCTGTATTATGACCACCAGTAACAGTGGCCTTGAATCTGCAGAAATCATGGTGGCTTGGATAATGTCACCCCAATGGCCATGGCACCCAGGTTGATCGCTCTGCTCACCCTTCCCACAACCCTGAGAATGTCCCCGGTACAGCATCACCTCAGTAAGCTGTAAGGCATCCGGGTGCCTGAAGTATGACAAGTGAGGAGAAGCCTCCTAAGATGGGCTTAGAATGTTCTAGACCTCGAGCCTCATTGTATAAGGTCCAACAGTGGATTAGTGCGAGCTCTGCGTATGGGGTCTCAGAAGATGGAGGTGGGCGAGGTGCCCGTTTTATGCCCGGGCTGGGGAAGTGTTGGATCTGGAAGTGTCTGTGGAACTCAGAAGAAGTGAAAGGAAGTCCCGCACAATGAAGGACCTGCTGGAAAGACCTGAGGGTCTGGTCGGGTGGAATGCAGACCGGGAAGGTGCAATGGGAGACCCGCAATTTGTGGTGCAGGTAAACAACATAGACTCCATTGTACTGAACTTCGGGGGAGGGGGGTTGCTAGTCTGGTGCAGCTTTTCCAGCTTGGCGGCTATATCAACCCCCCCCCCCCCCCCCGGGTACTACAGCTTAGCTGGTGCTCATGGGAAGGAGAAGTTGCTCTTTAGGACTTATACGAGGCGCACTTTGGGACCTATATGAGGTGCAAGTTGGAACCTATACGAGGCGCACATACGAGGTTGGGCAGGTGGATGGTTAGGGATTTGGATGGAGGGTTGGGCAGGACATTGGCTATTCCGTGGTTTGAGCGGTGGGATGCGGGATGGGCAGGTGGATGGTTAGTCAGGAGTTTGGTTGGAGGGAAGGAGGGTTGGGCAGGTGGATGGTTAGTCAGGAGTTTGGTTGGAGGGAAGGAGGGTTGGGCAGGTGGATGGTTAGTCAGGAGTTTGGTTGGAGGGAAGGAGGGTTGGGCAGGTGGATGGTTAGTCAGGAGTTTGGTTGGAGGGAAGGAGGGTGTCAGGAACCGCTTACCTGATCCCCGTTCCAGCGACGTCTCCAGGCGGCCAGCTGCAGCTGTCACTGTGCGGCGGCCGCGCCGGGCGGCGTCGGCTCGAGCGGCGCCCAGCTCAGCCACGCCCCCCGCTTCCGCCTCCAGTAGACGTGCTCGCGCGCGGCCGCGAGCACGTGTCTGTTATGCCCTCCGGCGGCGCTGTGCTGCACGCACCCGCCGGAGGATCAATTAAAGGGTTAATGAGTCCTAGGGGATTGAGAGCTTCGTCCTCTTCTACTCTGCAGGCCAATCAGCCCCATTGATATATTGGCCTTACCTCCTCCCTTGTTGCCAGCCAATTACCCTTGGAATCCTATGTGCTCCAATCAGTACACTGCTTCCCTCAGACCTGTCCCTATAAAGGCAATTCCCTCTCAGTTGTGAATTGCCTGTGATAGCGCTCAGAACCCTGTGTTACCTACTCCTGTGAAGTTTAGCCTGTTGCCGATTTGATTGTACCACCACTCTCGATCCTGAATCCTTGTTGCCGACCTCTGCCTGTATTGACGCCTCTCGATCCTGAATCCTTGTTGCTGACCTCTGCCTGAACTGACGCTTCTAGATCCTGATCCCCAGTTGCTGACCTCTGCCTGAACCCTGACTACGTCTTGCCTGACCCCTGGTGCCGCTACGATCTCTGCCTTCCCGTTATCGACCTATTGCCTGTCTTTGGACTTCCGTCACTCACGCTCTTGCTATTGGTTCTCCAGTCCTCCCACATATAAGCTTACATCCTTTGAGCCATTAAGTCCTGGGGGCAACCGATCCCGGGTAGGCGTATCTTGCGTCCCGGCAAGCAGGGGCTCCTACAGGTGAAGCTGGCTGTGGAGATTGGGGGTTGCGAGCTCATAAGAGGGCTGGAGTTACCCCGAGCGTGACATTATCACAGGCCAAAAAATGGATGACCTGGTACAGCAGGTGCAAGCTATGGCCACAGCGATCAACCAACTCGCTCAAAGAGTGGCCACTCAGGAATCTCGTCAAGTGCCAACTTCCTCTGTACCACCTCATTTCTCCGAACCTAAGATTCCACTGCCTGAGAAATTTTTTGGACAACGAGCAAAATTTTCCAATTTCAAGAATGCCTGCGAACTATATTTTAAGTTAAGACCTATCTCCTCTGGCACAGAGGTCCAACGAGTAGGCCTAGTCATTTCCTTGCTTCAAGGAGACCCACAGTCCTGGGCCTTTAGTTTACCGTCCCATGACATTGCTCTACAATCTGTGACTGCCTTCTTCAATGCTATGGGCGTTTTATACGCCGATCCAGATATACAGTCTACCGCAGAGAATAGGCTTCGGGCCTTAAAACAAGGACGGAATTCGGCTGAAGACTACTGTGCTGAATTCCGCCGCTGGGCTATCGAAGCTAGGTGGAACGATCCAGCTTTGTGTAGTCAGTTCAGGGTGGGACTGTCGGATAGCATCAAGGATGCCTTAGTCAATTTTCCCCCGCCAGCCGACCTAGATCAATTAATGCAGGTCTCCATTAAAATAGACCGACGTCTTAGAGAAAGGGCCAGGGAGAAAGTCGGGGCTCCCACGTCCTTTAGACCAGTCCAGAGTCATAGATCCCCGGTTCCCCGTGGAGAAAATACCTCATCATCTTCCCAGGAAGAACCTATGCAATTAGGGAGAACCCGCTTATCCCAAGAGGAGAAGCAGCGTAGGCGATCCGAGGGGTTATGCCTGTATTGCGGGAATTCTGGTCATTTTGCAGGGTCCTGTCCCAACAAGGGGAAACCGGCGGAAAACTTCCGCACCCAGACCAGGTAGAGAGTACTGATCTGGGTGAGTCAGTTTGTAACTCTCGCCAGAATAAGATGCTTGTACCTATTGATTTGTTTTGGGGGTCCTCTAAGCAGACAGTTTCCGCCTTCATAGACAGTGGTGCGGCTGGAAACTTTTTGGACAGGAGCATGATCTCCACCTTAGGGATCCCTGTAGTTCCCCTTGAAAGATCCCTACAAGTTTTAGCTATCAATGGGAAGGCAATCCAGGGAGGTCCTATAAATACCAAGACCCCACCTCTCAGACTAATTGTCGGCTCTTCTCACTCTGAATTCTTAGAATTCTTTATTTTTGATTGTCCGGAAACTCCGGTGGTTTTGGGATACCCCTGGTTACAACTCCATAACCCGGTGTTAGATTGGCGGGCTGGGGAGTTGGTCAAGTGGAGTGACCACTGCAAAGGTCACTGTTTTAATACAGGCCTCAGAAGCGTTCAAGTCTTACCACAGGAATTACCTCAGCCATACGCTGATTGGATCGATGTATTCTCTGAACGCTCTGCTGATACTCTTCCTCCACATCGGTCCTATGACTGCCCCATTGACTTGCTGCCTGGCACAATTCCCCCGAGGGGAAAGATTTATAACCTTACCCTGCCCGAGGAGCAAGCAATGAGGGAGTATATTACCGAAAATCTTAGGAAAGGATTTATCCGTCCCTCTACCTCGCCTGCTGGGGCCGGGTTCTTTTTTGTAGAGAAAAAAGATGGTGGCTTGAGACCGTGCATAGATTATCGAGCCTTGAATAAGATCACTGTAAAAAAACGATACCCCTTACCCTTGATTGGGGATCTGTTCAATCAAGTCACAGGAGCTTGAATTTTCTCCAAATTGGATTTGAGAGGGGCTTACAATCTGATTCGCATCCGACAGGGGGACGAGTGGAAAACTGCATTTAATGTGAAGGATGGGCACTATGAGTACCTGGTCATGCCCTTCGGTCTTTGTAATGCGCCAGCCGTTTTCCAAGATTTTGTTAATGATATATTCAGGGAATATCTCGGTAGATTTGTAGTCATCTACTTGGATGATATTCTCATTTTTTCTAATTCTTTACCGGAGCACAGACACCATGTTAAGTTGGTGCTACAAAAATTAAGAGAGAACAACTTATTTGCTAAACTGTCTAAGTGTGTGTTTGAAGTCACTACAGTTCCCTTCCTGGGGTATGTTATTACCAACCAGGGTTTGGAGATGGACGCGGGGAAGGTTTCAGCAGTTCAGGATTGGGTCCAACCCAAAACTTTAAAGGAATTGCAACGTTTTCTAGGTTTCGCAAATTTTTATCGGCGTTTCATAAAAGGCTTTTCCCATGTTGTTGCACCCCTTACCAACCTTACCCGCAAGGGGGCTTTTACTGCTAACTGGTCCCCCTCTGCCTGTGAGGCCTTTCTAACCTTGAAACGGGCCTTTACTTCGGCACCTGTGTTAATTCATCCAGATATTCACAAAGCCTTCGTTATAGAAGTAGATGCTTCTGAGCTGGGAGTGGGTGCAGTTTTGTCACAATATTCTGGTAACCCTGAGCGTCTCCATCCATGCGCTTATTTTTCGCGTAAATTCAGTACCGCGGAACAAAATTATGATGTTGGCAATAGGGAACTATTAGCTATTAAACTGACATTTCATGAATGGCGACACTGGTTGGAGGGTTCATTACATCCTATAACTGTGTATACCGATCATAAAAATCTCGAATACATAGGTTCTGCCAAGAGGCTGAACTCTCGTCAGGCACGTTGGGCATTATTCTTCTCGCGTTTCAATTTTATTATTACTTTCAAGCCGGGTGTAAAAAATACTAAAGCTGATGCTCTATCTCGCATGTTCGGTGAATGTAAGGATCGGGATGATTCTGGTGAACCAATTTTACCCACAGGTTGTGTGGTCGGGGCGTTACTTCCTGATCTCTCCAATACCTTGGCGCCGTTTCAAGATGAATCTCCTAGTGATGTACCCTTGGGGTGCCAGTTTGTTCCGTCGCACCTGCGTTCGGATGTAATTCGCGAATTTCACGATGCCAAAACTGCTGGTCATTTGGGTAACCGTAAGACGTTTATGCTTGCCCGTCGTCATGTATGGTGGCCTACCATGAGACGCGATATCACTGCCTTTATCGACGCTTGTGCTATTTGTGCTCGAAGTAAAGGAGTTCACAAGGCTCCTAGTGGCAGTTTGGTTCCTCTTGAAATTCCTGCTGAGCCATGGACCCATATTTCTATGGATTTTATTGTAGATTTGCCTCTCTCACATAGTAATACTGTAATATGGGTGGTCGTAGATCGTTTCAGTAAGATGGCACATTTCGTTCCTTTGGCCAAACTTCCTTCTGCACCTGAGCTTTCGCGGCTGTTTACTTCGCATATTTTTCGTATTCATGGTATTCCGTCCAATATAGTCTCTGATCGGGGTGTTCAATTTACTTCCCGTTTTTGGAAACACTTCTGTTCGCGGTTGGGAATACAGATCTCTCTTTCTTCTGCCTACCATCCCCAGACTAATGGGCAGACGGAAAGAACTAATCAAACTTTGGAACAATACTTAAGGTGTTATGTTTCTGATGCCCAAGAACAATGGGCGGAATTTATTGATTTCACCGAATTTGCTTACAATAACGCGCCTAGTGAGAGTACCAAGGTATCTCCTTTTTATTGTAACTTAGGGAAAAATCCTAGAGCTTCTTCCCTTTCAGGGTCCCCTTCCAATCTGCCGGCGTTGGAGGAGTGGCTTCAAGAACGGAAGAATATCTGGACACACGTTCAGGAGATTCGTAAGACCACTGGTTTGAGGTATAAGAAATTTGCCGACCGCCGCAGATCACAGGAACCTACTCTTCGAGTAGGCGATCTAGTTTGGGTCTCCACTAAAAATATTGCGCTCCGTCAGCCATCTAGCAAATTAGGTCCAAAATTTATTGGTCATTTTCCGATCGTCAAGAAGTTGAATAATGTGTCTTTTAAAGTTCAACTCCCGCCGACTATGAAAATACCTAATTCCTTTCACGTTTCACTGTTAAAACCGGCGAAGAATGCTCCTCTTGCTGGTCCTGCACCAATTCTTCTTAATAATGAGCCCGAGTATGAAGTGAATAAGATCTTGGATTCACGTAAAGTGCGTAATTCTTTACAGTATTTGGTGGATTGGGTTGGCTATGGTCCGGAGGAAAGATGCTGGGTGGCAGCGAGGAATGTTCATGCCAAGGCTCTTGTAAGAAGGTTCCATCGTGACAATCCAGGGAAACCGGGTGAGGGTCCGGAGGCCCCTCGTGAAGGGGGGGGTAGTGTCAGGAACCGCTTACCTGATCCCTGTTCCAGCGACGTCTCCAGGCGACCAGCTGCAGCTGTCACTGTGCGGCGGCCGTGCCGGGCGGCGTCTGCTCGAGCAGCGTCGGCTCGAGCAGCGCCCAGCTCAGCCACGCCCCCCGCTTCCGCCTCCAGTAGACGTGCTCGCGCGTGGCCGCGAGCACGTGTCTGTTATGCCCTCCGGCGGCGCTGTGCTGCACGCACCCGCCGGAGGATCAATTAAAAGGTTAATGAATCCTAGAGGATTGAGGGCTTCGCCCTCTTCTGCTCTGCAGGCCAATCAGCCCCACTGATATCCTGGCCTTACCTCCTCCCTTGTTGCCAGCCAATTACTCTTGGAATCCTATGTGCTCCAATCAGTACACTGCTTCCCTCAGACCTGTCCCTATAAAGGCAATTCCCTCTCAGTTGTGAATTGCCTGTGATAGCGCTCAGAACCCTGTGTTACCTACTCCTGTGAAGTCTAGCCTGTTGCCGATTTGATTGTACCACCACTCTCGATCCTGAATCCTTGTTGCCGACCTTTGCCTGAACTGACGCTTCTAGATCCTGATCCCCAGTTGCTGACCTCTGCCTGAACCCCGACTACGTCTTGCCTGACCCCTGGTGCCGCTACGATCTCTGCCTTCCCGTTATCGACCTATTGCCTGTCTTTGGACTTCCGTCACTCACGCTCTGGCTATTGGTTCTCCAGTCCTCCCACATATAAGCTTACATCCTTTGAGCCATTAAGTCCTGGGGGCAACTGATCCCGGGTAGGCGTATCTTGCGTCCCGGCAAGCGGGGGCTCCTACAGGTGAAGCTGGCTGTGGAGATTGGGGGTTGTGAGCTTATTAAGAGGGCTGGAGTTACACCGAGCGTGACAGAGGGTTGGGCAGGTGGATGGTTAGTCAGGAGTTTGGTTGGAGGGAAGGAGGGTTGAGCAGGTGGATGGTTAGTCAGGATTTTGGTTGGAGGGAAGGAGGGTTGGGCAGGTGGATGGTTAGTCAGGATTTTGGTTGGAGGGAAGGAGGGTTGGGCAGGTGGATGGTTAGTCAGGAGTTTGGTTGGAGGGAAGGAGGGTTGGGTAGGTGGATGGTTAGTCAGGAGTTTGGTTGGAGGGAAGGAGGGTTGGGCAGGTGGATGGTTAGTCAGGAGTTTGGTTGGAGGGAAGGAGGGTTGGGCAGGTGGATGGTTGGTCAGAAGTTTGGTTGGAGGGAAGGAGGGTTGGGCAGGTGGATGGTTAGTCAGGAGTTTGGTTGGAGGGAAGGAGGGTTGGGCAGGTGGATGGTTAGTCAGGAGTTTGGTTGGAGGGAAGGAGGGTTGGGCAGGTGGATGCTTAGTCAGCTGTTTGGATGGAGGGAAGGAGGGTTGGGCAGGTGGATGGTTGGTCAGGAGTTTGGTTGGAGGGAAGGAGGGTTGGGCAGGTGGATGGTTAGTCAGGAGTTTGGTTGGAGGGAAGGAGGGTTGGGCAGGTGGATGGTTGGTCAGAAGTTTGGTTGGAGGGAAGGAGGGTTGGGCAGGTGGATGGTTAGTCAGGAGTTTGGTTGGAGGGAAGGAGGGTTGGGCAGGTGGATGGTTAGTCAGGAGTTTGGTTGGAGGGAAGGAGGGTTGGGCAGGTGGATGCTTAGTCAGCTGTTTGGATGGAGGGAAGGAGGGTTGGGCAGGTGGATGGTTGGTCAGGAGTTTGGTTGGAGGGAAGGAGGGTTGGGCAGGAGGATGGTTAGTCAGGAGTTTGGTTGGAGGGAAGGAAGGTTGGGCAGGAGGATGGTTAGTCAGGAGTTTGGTTGGAGGGAAGGAGGGTTGGGCAGGTGGATGGTTAGTCAGGAGTTTGGTTGGAGAGAAGGGGGGTTGGGCAGGTGGATGGTTATTTGGGAGTTTGGTTGGAGGGAAGGAGGGTTGGGCAGGTGGAAGCTTAGTCGGGAGTTTGGTTGGAGAGAAGGAGGGTTGGGCAGGTGGAAGGTTAGTTAGGAGTTTGGTTGGAGGGAAGGAGGGTTGGGCAGGTGGATGGTTAGTCAGGAGTTTGGTTGGAGGGAAGGAGGGTTGGACAGGTGGATGGTTAGTTGTGAGTTTGGTTGGAGGGAAGGAGGGTTGGGCAGGTGGATGGTTAGTCAGGAGTTTGGCTGGAGAGAAGGAGGGTTGGGCAGGTGGATGGTTAGTCAGGAGTTTGGTTGGAGGGAAGGAGGGTTGGGCAGGTGGATGGTTGGTCAGGAGTTTGGTTGGAGGGAAGGAGGGTTGGGCAGGTGGATGGTTAGTCAGGAGTTTGGTTGGAGGGAAGGAGGGTTGGGCACGTGGATGGTTGGTCAGGAGTTTGGTTGGAGGGAAGGAGGGTTGGGCAGGTGGATGGTTAGTCAGGAGTTTGGTTGGAGAGAAGGAGGGTTGGGCAGGTGGATGGTTGGTCAGGAGTTTGGTTGGAGGGAAGGAGGGTTGGGCAGGTGGATGGTTAGTCAGGAGTTTGGTTGGAGAGAAGGAGGGTTGGACAGGTGGATGGTTAGTCAGGAGTTTGGTTGGAGAGAAGGAGGGTTGGGCAGGTGGATGGTTGGTCAGGAGTTTGGTTGGAGGGAAGGAGGGTTGGGCAGGTGGATGGTTACTTGGGAGTTTGGTTGGGGGGAAGGAGGGTTGGGCAGGTGGATGGTTAGTCAGGAGTTTGGTTGGAGGGAAGGAGGGTTGGGCAGGTGGATGGTTAGTTGGGAGTTTGGTTGGAGGGAAGGAGGGTTGGGCACGTGGATGGTTAGTCAGGAGTTTGGTTGGAGAGAAGGAGGGTTGGGCAGGTGGATGGTTAGTCAGGAGTTTGGTTGGAGGGAAGGAGGGTTGGGCAGGTGGATGGTTATTTGGGAGTTTGGTTGGAGGGAAGGAGGGTTGGGCAGGAGGATGGTTAGTCAGGAGTTTGGTTGGAGGGGAGGAGGGTTGGGCAGGTGGATGGTTGGTCAGGAGTTTGGTTGGAGGGAAGGAGGGTTGGGCAGGTGGATGGTTGGTCAGGAGTTTGGTTGGAGGGAAGGAGGGTTGGGCAGGTGGATTGTTAGTCAGGAGTTTGGTTGGAGAGAAGGAGGGTTGGGCAGGTGGATGGTTAGTCAGGAGTTTGGTTGGGGGGAAGGAGGGTTGGGCAGGTGGATGGTTAGTCAGGAGTTTGGTTGGAGGGAAGGAGGGTTGGGCAGGTGGATGGTTGGTCGGGAGTTTGGTTGGAGGGAAGGAGGGTTGGGCAGGTGGATGGTTAGTCAGGAGTTTGGTTGGAGGGAAGGAGGGTTGGGCAGGTGGATGGTTAGTCAGGAGTTTGGTTGGGGGGAAGGAGGGTTGGGCAGGTGGATGGTTAGTCAGGAGTTTGGTTGGAGGGAAGGAGGGTTGGGCAGGTGGATGGTTAGTTGGGAGTTTAGTTGGAGAGAAGGAGGGTTGGGCAGGTGGATGGTTAGTCAGGAGTTTGGTTGGAGGGAAGGAGGGTCGGGCAGGTGGATGGTTAGTCAGGAGTTTGGTTGGAGAGAAGGAGGGTTGGGCAGGTGGATGGTTAGTCAGGAGTTTGGTTGGAGGGAAGGAGGGTTGGGCAGGTGGATGGTTAGTCAGGAGTTTGGTTGGAGGGAAGGAGGGTTGGGCAGGTGGATGGTTAGTCAGGAGTTTGGTTGGAGAGAAGGAGGGTTGGGCAGGTGGATGGTTAGTCAGGAGTTTGGTTGGAGGGAAGGAGGGTTGGGCAGGTGGATGGTTAGTCAGGAGTTTGGTTGGAGGGAAGGAGGGTTGGGCAGGTGGATGGTTAGTCAGGAGTTTGGTTGGAGGGAAGGAGGGTTGGGCAGGTGGATGGTTAGTCAGGAGTTTGGTTGGAGGGAAGGAGGGTTGGGCACGTGGATGGTTAGTCAGGAGTTTGGTTGGAGAGAAGGAGGGTTGGGCAGGTGGATGGTTAGTTGGGAGTTTGGTTGGAGGGAAGGAGGGTTGGGCAGGTGGATGGTTAGTCAGGAGTTTGGTTGGAGGGAAGGAGGGTTGGGCAGGTGGATGGTTAGTCAGGAGTTTGGTTGGAGGGAAGGAGGGTTGGGCAGGTGGATGGGTGGTCAGGAGTTTGGTTGGAGGGAAGGAGGGTTGGGCAGGTGGATGGTTAGTCAGGATTTTGGTTGGAGGGAAGGAGGGTTGGGCAGGTGGATGGTTAGTCAGGAGTTTGGTTGGAGGGAAGGAGGGTTGGGCAGGTGGATGGTTAGTCAGGAGTTTGGTTGGAGGGAAGGAGGGTTGGGCAGGTGGATGGTTAGTCAGGAGTTTGGTTGGAGAGAAGGAGGGTTGGGCAGGTGGATGGTTAGATGGGAGTTTGGTTGGAGGGAAGGAGGGTTGGGCACGTGGATGGTTAGTCAGGAGTTTGGTTGGAGAGAAGGAGGGTTGGGCAGGTGGATGGTTAGTTGGGAGTTTGGTTGGAGGGAAGGAGGGTTGGGCAGGTGGATGGTTAGTCAGGAGTTTGGTTGGAGGGAAGGAGGGTTGGGCAGGTGGATGGTTAGTCAGGAGTTTGGTTGGAGGGAAGGAGGGTTGGGCAGGTGGATGGTTAGTCAGGAGTTTGGTTGGAGGGAAGGAGGGTTGGGCAGGTGGATGGTTAGTCAGGAGTTTGGTTGGAGGGAAGGAGGGTTGGGCAGGTGGATGGTTCGTCAGGAGTTTGGTTGGAGGGAAGGAGGGTTGGGCAGGTGGATGGTTAGTTGGGAGTTTGGTTGGAGGGAAGGAGGGTTGGGCACGTGGATGGTTAGTCAGGAGTTTGGTTGGAGAGAAGGAGGGTTGGGCAGGTGGATGGTTAGTCAGGAGTTTGGTTGGAGGGAAGGAGGGTTGGGCAGGTGGATGGTTAGTCAGGAGTTTGGTTGGAGGGAAGGAGGGTTGGGCAGGTGGATGGTTAGTTGGGAGTTTGGTTGGAGGGAAGGAGGGTTGGGCACGTGGATGGTTAGTCAGGAGTTTGGTTGGAGAGAAGGAGGGTTGGGCAGGTGGGTGGTTAGTCAGGAGTTTGGTTGGAGGGAAGGAGGGTTGGGCAGGTGGATGGTTAGTCAGGAGTTTGGTTGGAGGGAAGGAGGGTTGGGCAGGTGGATGGTTAGTCAGGAGTTTGGTTGGAGGGAAGGAGGGTTGGGCAGGTGGATGGTTAGTCAGGAGTTTGGTTGGAGGGAAGGAGGGTTGGGCAGGTGAATGGTTAGTTGGGAGTTTGGTTGGAGGGAAGGAGGGTTGGGCAGGTGGATGGTTAGTTGGGAGTTTGGTTGGAGGAAAGGAGGGTTGGGCAGGTGGATGGTTAGTTGGGAGTTTGGTTGGAGGGAAGGAGGGTTGGGCAGGTGGATGGTTAGTCAGGAGTTTGGTTGGAGGGAAGGAGGGTTGGGCAGGTGGATGGTTAGTCAGGAGTTTGGTTGGAGGGAAGGAGGGTTGGGCAGGTGGATGGTTAGTTGGGAGTTTGGTTGGAGGGAAGGAGGGTTGGGCAGGTGGATGGTTAGTCAGGAGTTTGGTTGGAGGGAAGGAGGGTTGGGCAGGTGGATGGTTAGTCAGGAGTTTGGTTGGAGGGATGGAGGGTTGGGCAGGTGGATGGGTGGTCAGGAGTTTGGTTGGAGGGAAGGAGGGTTGGGCAGGTGGATGGTTAGTCAGGATTTTGGTTGGAGGGAAGGAGGGTTGGGCAGGTGGATGGTTGGTCAGGAGTTTGGTTGGAGGGAAGGAGGGTTGGGCAGGTGGATGGTTAGTCAGGAGTTTGGTTGGAGGGAAGGAGGGTTGGGCAGGTGGATGGTTAGTCAGGAGTTTGGTTGGAGGGAAGGAGGGTTGGGCAGGTGGATGGTTAGTCAGGAGTTTGGTTGGAGGGAAGGAGGGTTGGGCAGGTGGATGGTTAGTTAGGAGTTTGGTTGGAGGGAAGGGGGGTTAGGCAGGTGGATGGTTAGTCAGGAGTTTGGTTGGGGGGAAGGAAGGTTGGGCAGGTGGATTGTTAGTCAGGGGTTTGGTTGGAGGGAAGGAGGGTTGGGCAGGTGGATGGTTAGTCAGGAGTTTGGTTGGAGGGAAGGAGGGTTGGGCAGGTGGATGGTTAGTTAGGAGTTTGGTTGGAGAGAAGGAGGGTTGGGCAGGTGGATGGTTAGTCAGGAGTTTGGTTGGAGAGAAGGAGGGTTGGGCAGGTGGATGGTTAGTCAGG
The DNA here is from genome assembly GCA_027917425.1 of Gastrophryne carolinensis. Lineage (NCBI taxonomy): Eukaryota > Metazoa > Chordata > Amphibia > Anura > Microhylidae > Gastrophryne > Gastrophryne carolinensis. Next base: position 18,543 of record JAQIHN010000051.1, on the reverse strand, counting down.
AGATTGATTGGAGGGAAGGAGGGTTGGGCAGGTGGATGGTTAGTTAGGAGTTTGGTTGGAGGGAAGGAGGGTTGGGCAGGTGGATGGATAGTCAGGAGTTTGGTTGGAGGGAAGGAGGGTTGGACAGGTGGATGGTCAGTCAGGAGTTTGGTTGGAGGGAAGGAGGGTTGGGCAGGTGGATGGTTAGTCAGGAGTTTGGTTGGAGGGAAGGAGGGTTGGGCAGGTGGATGGTTAGTCAGGAGTTTGGTTGGGCGGAAGGAGGGTTGGGCAGGTGGATGGTTAGTTAGGAGTTTGGTTGGAGAGAAGGAGGGTTGGGCAGGTGGATGGTCAGTCAGGAGTTTGGTTGGAGGGAAGGAGGGTTGGGCAGGTGGATGGTTAGTCAGGAGTTTGGTTGGAGGGAAGGAGGGTTGGGCAGGTGGATGGTTAGTCAGGAGTTTGGTTGGAGGGAAGGAGGGTTGGGCAGGTGGATGGTCAGTCAGGAGTTTGGTTGGAGGGAAGGAGGGTTGGGCAGGTGGATGGTTAGTCAGGAGTTTGGTTGGAGGGAAGGAGGGTTGGGCAGGTGAATGGTTAGTTGGGAGTTTGGTTGGAGGGAAGGAGGGTTGGGCAGGTGGATGGTTAGTTGGGAGTTTGGTTGGAGGAAAGGAGGGTTGGGCAGGTGGATGGTTAGTTGGGAGTTTGGTTGGAGGGAAGGAGGGTTGGGCAGGTGGATGGTTAGTCAGGAGTTTGGTTGGAGGGAAGGAGGGTTGGGCAGGTGGATGGTTAGTCAGGAGTTTGGTTGGAGGGAAGGAGGGTTGGGCAGGTGGATGGTTAGTTGGGAGTTTGGTTGGAGGGAAGGAGGGTTGGGCAGGTGGATGGTTAGTCAGGAGTTTGGTTGGAGGGAAGGAGGGTTGGGCAGGTGGATGGTTAGTCAGGAGTTTGGTTGGAGGGATGGAGGGTTGGGCAGGTGGATGGGTGGTCAGGAGTTTGGTTGGAGGGAAGGAGGGTTGGGCAGGTGGATGGTTAGTCAGGATTTTGGTTGGAGGGAAGGAGGGTTGGGCAGGTGGATGGTTGGTCAGGAGTTTGGTTGGAGGGAAGGAGGGTTGGGCAGGTGGATGGTTAGTCAGGAGTTTGGTTGGAGGGAAGGAGGGTTGGGCAGGTGGATGGTTAGTCAGGAGTTTGGTTGGAGGGAAGGAGGGTTGGGCAGGTGGATGGTTAGTCAGGAGTTTGGTTGGAGGGAAGGAGGGTTGGGCAGGTGGATGGTTAGTTAGGAGTTTGGTTGGAGGGAAGGGGGGTTAGGCAGGTGGATGGTTAGTCAGGAGTTTGGTTGGGGGGAAGGAAGGTTGGGCAGGTGGATTGTTAGTCAGGGGTTTGGTTGGAGGGAAGGAGGGTTGGGCAGGTGGATGGTTAGTCAGGAGTTTGGTTGGAGGGAAGGAGGGTTGGGCAGGTGGATGGTTAGTTAGGAGTTTGGTTGGAGAGAAGGAGGGTTGGGCAGGTGGATGGTTAGTCAGGAGTTTGGTTGGAGAGAAGGAGGGTTGGGCAGGTGGATGGTTAGTCAGGAGATTGATTGGAGGGAAGGAGGGTTGGGCAGGTGGATGGTTAGTCAGGAGTTTGGTTGGAGGGAAGGAGGGTTGGGCAGGTGGATGGTTAGTCAGGAGATTGATTGGAGGGAAGGAGGGTTGGGCAGGTGGATGGTTAGTCAGGAGTTTGGTTGGGGGGAAGGAGGGTTGGGCAGGTGGATGGTTAGTCAGGAGTTTGGTTGGAGGGAAGGAGGGTTGGACAGGTGGATGGTCAGTCAGGAGTTTGGTTGGAGGGAAGGAGGGTTGGGCAGGTGGATGGTCAGTCAGGAGTTTGGTTGGAGGGAAGGAGGGTTGGGCAGGTGGATGGTTAGTCAGGAGTTTGGTTGGAGGGAAGGAGGGTTAGGCAGGTGAATGGTTAGTTGGGAGTTTGGTTGGAGGGAAGGAGGGTTGGGCAGGTGGATGGTTAGTTGGGAGTTTGGTTGGAGGAAAGGAGGGTTGGGCAGGTGGATGGTTAGTTGGGAGTTTGGTTGGAGGGAAGGAGGGTTGGGCAGGTGGATGGTTAGTCAGGAGTTTGGTTGGAGGGAAGGAGGGTTGGGCAGGTGGATGGTTAGTCAGGAGTTTGGTTGGAGGGAAGGAGGGTTGGGCAGGTGGATGGTTAGTTGGGAGTTTGGTTGGAGGGAAGGAGGGTTGGGCAGGTGGATGGTTAGTCAGGAGTTTGGTTGGAGGGAAGGAGGGTTGGGCAGGTGGATGGTTAGTCAGGAGTTTGGTTGGAGGGATGGAGGGTTGGGCAGGTGGATGGGTGGTCAGGAGTTTGGTTGGAGGGAAGGAGGGTTGGGCAGGTGGATGGTTAGTCAGGATTTTGGTTGGAGGGAAGGAGGGTTGGGCAGGTGGATGGTTGGTCAGGAGTTTGGTTGGAGGGAAGGAGGGTTGGGCAGGTGGATGGTTAGTCAGGAGTTTGGTTGGAGGGAAGGAGGGTTGGGCAGGTGGATGGTTAGTCAGGAGTTTGGTTGGAGGGAAGGAGGGTTGGGCAGGTGGATGGTTAGTCAGGAGTTTGGTTGGAGGGAAGGAGGGTTGGGCAGGTGGATGGTTAGTTAGGAGTTTGGTTGGAGGGAAGGGGGGTTAGGCAGGTGGATGGTTAGTCAGGAGTTTGGTTGGGGGGAAGGAAGGTTGGGCAGGTGGATTGTTAGTCAGGGGTTTGGTTGGAGGGAAGGAGGGTTGGGCAGGTGGATGGTTAGTCAGGAGTTTGGTTGGAGGGAAGGAGGGTTGGGCAGGTGGATGGTTAGTTAGGAGTTTGGTTGGAGAGAAGGAGGGTTGGGCAGGTGGATGGTTAGTCAGGAGTTTGGTTGGAGAGAAGGAGGGTTGGGCAGGTGGATGGTTAGTCAGGAGATTGATTGGAGGGAAGGAGGGTTGGGCAGGTGGATGGTTAGTCAGGAGTTTGGTTGGAGGGAAGGAGGGTTGGGCAGGTGGATGGTTAGTCAGGAGATTGATTGGAGGGAAGGAGGGTTGGGCAGGTGGATGGTTAGTCAGGAGTTTGGTTGGGGGGAAGGAGGGTTGGGCAGGTGGATGGTTAGTCAGGAGTTTGGTTGGAGGGAAGGAGGGTTGGACAGGTGGATGGTCAGTCAGGAGTTTGGTTGGAGGGAAGGAGGGTTGGGCAGGTGGATGGTTAGTCAGGAGTTTGGTTGGAGGGAAGGAGGGTTGGGCAGGTGGATGGTTAGTCAGGAGTTTGGTTGGAGGGAAGGAGGGTTGGGCAGGTGGATGGTTGGTCAGGAGTTTGGTTGGAGGGAAGGAGGGTTGGGCAGGTGGATGGTTGGTCAGGAGTTTGGTTGGAGGGAAGGAGGGTTGGGCAGGTGGATGGTTAGTCCTGAGTTTGGTTGGGGGAAAGGAGGGTTGGGCAGGTGGATGGTTAGTCAGGAGATTGATTGGAGGGAAGGAGGGTTGGGCAGGTGGATGGTTAGTTAGGAGTTTGGTTGTAGGGAAGGAGGGTTGGGCAGGTGGATGGTTAGTCAGGAGTTTGGTTGGGCGGAAGGAGGGTTGGGCAGGTGGATGGTTAGTTAGGAGTTTGGTTGGAGAGAAGGAGGGTTGGGCAGGTGGATGGTCAGTCAGGAGTTTGGTTGGAGGGAAGGAGGGTTGGGCAGGTGGATGGTTAGTCAGGAGTTTGGTTGGAGGGAAGGAGGGTTGGGCAGGTGGATGGTTAGTCAGGAGTTTGGTTGGAGGGAAGGAGGGTTGGGCAGGTGGATGGTCAGTCAGGAGTTTGGTTGGAGGGAAGGAGGGTTGGGCAGGTGGATGGTCAGTCAGGAGTTTGGTTGGAGGGAAGGAGGGTTGGGCAGGTGGATGGTTAGTCAGGAGTTTGGTTGGAGGGAAGGAGGGTTGGGCAGGTGGATGGTTAGTCAGCTGTTTGGATGGAGGGAAGGAGGGTTGGGCAGGTGGATGGTTAGTTGGGAGTTTGGTTGGAGGGAAGGAGGGTTGGGCAGGTGGATGGTTAGTCAGGAGTTTGGTTGGAGGGTAGGAGGGTTGGGCAGGTGGATGGTTAGTAAGGAGTTTGGTTGGAGGGAAGGAGGGTTGGGCAGGTGGATGGTTAGTCAGGAGTTTGGTTGGAGAGAAGGAGGGTTGGGCAGGTGGATGGTTAGTCAGGAGATTGATTGGAGGGAAGGAGGGTTGGGCAGGTGGATGGTTAGTTAGGAGTTTGGTTGGAGGGAAGGAGGGTTGGGCAGGTGGATGGATAGTCAGGAGTTTGGTTGGAGGGAAGGAGGGTTGGACAGGTGGATGGTCAGTCAGGAGTTTGGTTGGAGGGAAGGAGGGTTGGGCAGGTGGATGGTTAGTCAGGAGTTTGGTTGGAGGGAAGGAGGGTTGGGCAGGTGGATGGTTAGTCAGGAGTTTGGTTGGGCGGAAGGAGGGTTGGGCAGGTGGATGGTTAGTTAGGAGTTTGGTTGGAGAGAAGGAGGGTTGGGCAGGTGGATGGTCAGTCAGGAGTTTGGTTGGAGGGAAGGAGGGTTGGGCAGGTGGATGGTTAGTCAGGAGTTTGGTTGGAGGGAAGGAGGGTTGGGCAGGTGGATGGTTAGTCAGGAGTTTGGTTGGAGGGAAGGAGGGTTGGGCAGGTGGATGGTCAGTCAGGAGTTTGGTTGGAGGGAAGGAGGGTTGGGCAGGTGGATGGTTAGTCAGGAGTTTGGTTGGAGGGAAGGAGGGTTGGGCAGGTGAATGGTTAGTTGGGAGTTTGGTTGGAGGGAAGGAGGGTTGGGCAGGTGGATGGTTAGTTGGGAGTTTGGTTGGAGGAAAGGAGGGTTGGGCAGGTGGATGGTTAGTTGGGAGTTTGGTTGGAGGGAAGGAGGGTTGGGCAGGTGGATGGTTAGTCAGGAGTTTGGTTGGAGGGAAGGAGGGTTGGGCAGGTGGATGGTTAGTCAGGAGTTTGGTTGGAGGGAAGGAGGGTTGGGCAGGTGGATGGTTAGTTGGGAGTTTGGTTGGAGGGAAGGAGGGTTGGGCAGGTGGATGGTTAGTCAGGAGTTTGGTTGGAGGGAAGGAGGGTTGGGCAGGTGGATGGTTAGTCAGGAGTTTGGTTGGAGGGATGGAGGGTTGGGCAGGTGGATGGGTGGTCAGGAGTTTGGTTGGAGGGAAGGAGGGTTGGGCAGGTGGATGGTTAGTCAGGATTTTGGTTGGAGGGAAGGAGGGTTGGGCAGGTGGATGGTTGGTCAGGAGTTTGGTTGGAGGGAAGGAGGGTTGGGCAGGTGGATGGTTAGTCAGGAGTTTGGTTGGAGGGAAGGAGGGTTGGGCAGGTGGATGGTTAGTCAGGAGTTTGGTTGGAGGGAAGGAGGGTTGGGCAGGTGGATGGTTAGTCAGGAGTTTGGTTGGAGGGAAGGAGGGTTGGGCAGGTGGATGGTTAGTTAGGAGTTTGGTTGGAGGGAAGGGGGGTTAGGCAGGTGGATGGTTAGTCAGGAGTTTGGTTGGGGGGAAGGAAGGTTGGGCAGGTGGATTGTTAGTCAGGGGTTTGGTTGGAGGGAAGGAGGGTTGGGCAGGTGGATGGTTAGTCAGGAGTTTGGTTGGAGGGAAGGAGGGTTGGGCAGGTGGATGGTTAGTTAGGAGTTTGGTTGGAGAGAAGGAGGGTTGGGCAGGTGGATGGTTAGTCAGGAGTTTGGTTGGAGAGAAGGAGGGTTGGGCAGGTGGATGGTTAGTCAGGAGATTGATTGGAGGGAAGGAGGGTTGGGCAGGTGGATGGTTAGTCAGGAGTTTGGTTGGAGGGAAGGAGGGTTGGGCAGGTGGATGGTTAGTCAGGAGATTGATTGGAGGGAAGGAGGGTTGGGCAGGTGGATGGTTAGTCAGGAGTTTGGTTGGGGGGAAGGAGGGTTGGGCAGGTGGATGGTTAGTCAGGAGTTTGGTTGGAGGGAAGGAGGGTTGGACAGGTGGATGGTCAGTCAGGAGTTTGGTTGGAGGGAAGGAGGGTTGGGCAGGTGGATGGTTAGTCAGGAGTTTGGTTGGAGGGAAGGAGGGTTGGGCAGGTGGATGGTTAGTCAGGAGTTTGGTTGGAGGGAAGGAGGGTTGGGCAGGTGGATGGTTGGTCAGGAGTTTGGTTGGAGGGAAGGAGGGTTGGGCAGGTGGATGGTTGGTCAGGAGTTTGGTTGGAGGGAAGGAGGGTTGGGCAGGTGGATGGTTAGTCCTGAGTTTGGTTGGGGGAAAGGAGGGTTGGGCAGGTGGATGGTTAGTCAGGAGATTGATTGGAGGGAAGGAGGGTTGGGCAGGTGGATGGTTAGTTAGGAGTTTGGTTGTAGGGAAGGAGGGTTGGGCAGGTGGATGGTTAGTCAGGAGTTTGGTTGGGCGGAAGGAGGGTTGGGCAGGTGGATGGTTAGTTAGGAGTTTGGTTGGAGAGAAGGAGGGTTGGGCAGGTGGATGGTCAGTCAGGAGTTTGGTTGGAGGGAAGGAGGGTTGGGCAGGTGGATGGTTAGTCAGGAGTTTGGTTGGAGGGAAGGAGGGTTGGGCAGGTGGATGGTTAGTCAGGAGTTTGGTTGGAGGGAAGGAGGGTTGGGCAGGTGGATGGTCAGTCAGGAGTTTGGTTGGAGGGAAGGAGGGTTGGGCAGGTGGATGGTCAGTCAGGAGTTTGGTTGGAGGGAAGGAGGGTTGGGCAGGTGGATGGTTAGTCAGGAGTTTGGTTGGAGGGAAGGAGGGTTGGGCAGGTGGATGGTTAGTCAGCTGTTTGGATGGAGGGAAGGAGGGTTGGGCAGGTGGATGGTTAGTTGGGAGTTTGGTTGGAGGGAAGGAGGGTTGGGCAGGTGGATGGTTAGTCAGGAGTTTGGTTGGAGGGTAGGAGGGTTGGGCAGGTGGATGGTTAGTAAGGAGTTTGGTTGGAGGGAAGGAGGGTTGGGCAGGTGGATGGTTAGTCAGGAGTTTGGTTGGAGGGAAGGAGGGTTGGGCAGGTGGATGGTTAGTCAGGAGTTTGGTTGGAGGGAAGGAGGGTTGGGTAGGTGGATGGTTAGTTGGGAGTTTGGTTGGAGGGAAGGAGGGTTGGGCAGGTGGATGGTTAGTCAGGAGTTTGGTTGGAGGGAAGGAGGGTTGGGCAGGTGGATGGTTAGTCAGGAGTTTGGTTGGAGGGAAGGAGGGTTGGGCAGGTGGATGGTTAGATAGGATTTTGGTTGGAGGGAAGGAGGGTTGGGCAGGTGGATGGTTAGATAGGATTTTGGTTGGAGGGAAGGAGGGTTGGGCAGGTGGATGGTTAGTCAGGAGTTTGGTTGGAGAGAAGGAGGGTTGGGCAGGTGGATGATTAGTCAGGAGTTTGGTTGGAGGGAAGGAGGGTTGGGCAGGTGGATGGTTAGTCAGGAGTTTGGTTGGAGGGAAGGAGGGTTGGGCAGGTGGATGGTTAGTCAGGAGTTTGGTTGGAGGGAAGGAGGGTTGGGCAGGTGGATGGTTAGTCAGTCATAATGGAGAGTAATGATTGGGATAATGGAGAGTAATGATTGGGATAATGGAGAGCAATAATTGGGATAATGGAGAGTAATGATTGGGATCATGGAGAGTGATGATTGGGATCATGGAGAGTAATGATTGGGATCATGGAGAGTAATGATTGGAGGGATGACCAGTGGGTGGTCCAATGCCTAGCGGGATGGACAGATGATGGGGATGATGGAGGTAAAGGTTTGGGTCAGGTCAGGTGTATAGGAGAATAATGGGGGACTAAATAGAGGGACTATTGGATGATGAGGTGTATGGCTGGATCTGATAGGCTGATGGTTTGATGAATAAGGAATCGAGCTGATGTGTGCACCACCAATCTGACCAATAGAAATAAGCGTGCTGACTGCATCATACAAAAGCACAGCGAAGGGATTGGACACCGAGCTAGGCCACGCCTTCCTCCAACAACCAGCCACCAAACCACCATCAGAAATGGATCAAATGTATTAAAGAACACGAGAGACACCTTAAAGTGGACCAACACCCAGGATTTTGACTATCCTGGGTTTTGGTCCACTTCGGCGGGGCACCCCGATCGGGGGTGCCCCGCTGTGTGAAACCCCCCAGAAAGCCCCAAAATCTTACCTGTCCCCGCTCCCACGTGACTGGACGGTCCAATCCCCGCCAACGTCCAGGCGGGGATCAGGAACGTCCAAGCGGCTGCCGCCGCCTCCCTCGCGTCACTTTCGGCGCGCGCGCGAGGGAGGCGGCGGCGGCCGGCCGCCGCCGAAGATGAGGTAAGCGATTTGGGGTGTCTGGGGGGGTTTCACCCCGCGGGACATCCCGATCTCGGATGTCCCGCGGGGTGGGAGGTGATCGGCCCGGGAATCTTATAGATTTCCGGGCCGATCACCTCTCGGTGTTGGTCCACTTTAACATCCCTCCTATCACCAACAATCCAATAAGGATCAATAAAGTATCAATAATATTGCAGAGAGGGACGAGAGGATCCCCCTTTAAAAAATCGGGGGAGGGGACAAAAATTAAATAAATATATCTAACCAATAATAAAGATTTTTTTTTTCTTATTTGAGGCTTTTTTTATATGTACAAATAGTTTATTGATCACCAAGTATAAGTACAGGAGACATAGAAGGAACGCTTTCTGCAAGGATTGTATCCAAAGAAGTGACAGTGCCTACACTGCGCTATAATAACAACAATCATATAAAGTAACAAACACAAGAATAATATAAAGTAACAAACACAAGAATAATATAAAGTAACAAACACAAGAATAATATAAAGTAACAAACACAAGAATAATATGAAGGGCCAAACACAAGAATAATATAAAGGGCCAAACACAAGAATAATATAAAGGGCCAAACACAAGAATAATATAAAGTAACAAACACAAGAATAATATAAAGTAACAAACACAAGAATAATATAAAGTAACAAACACAAGAATAATATAAAGGAACAAACACAAGAATAATATAAAGGAACAAACACAAGAATAATATAAAGTAACAAACACAAGAATAATATAAAGGGCCAAACACAAGAATAATATAAAGTAACAAACACAAGAATAATATAAAGGAACAAACACAAGAATAATATAAAGGAACAAACACAAGAATAATATAAAGTAACAAACACAAGAATAATATAAAGGGCCAAGTGCAAACACTTCAATATTTCTTAATATCAGAATCCATATATGTGCACAGAATAAAACCCCCGAATGATACACAAAGTAACAATTAGTCAAAACACACAAAGTGCAAGTAAACAGTGAAAGATACAAATTAGCGCAACTTGCCGGACACATGTATCGGGGTAACACACCTGCAGGGGACGTGCGATGCGCTCACCTCCCTCCCACAGGAAGCACCAAAAATCTCAATCAAAATGTAACACTTCACTGGTACAAAATGTAAAAATAAAACATATAAACATACAGACGCCACAAGACAACTTATAACCAATCGTTACGGCCAGAAAAGCTTCATTCATATAAAGTGCCGCTGAAGGGCTCAGCAATGTCTATATATATATCTGTATATCTATATATCTGTATCTATATATATATCTGTATATCTATATATCTATATATCTATATATCTGTATATCTATATATCTGTATATCTGTATATCTATATATCTGTATATCTATATATCTATATATCTGTATATCTGTATATCTATATATCTGTATATCTGTATATCTATATATCTGTATATCTATATATCTATATATCTGTATATCTGTATATCTATATATCTGTATATCTATATATCTATATATCTGTATATCTATATATCTGTATATCTGTATATCTATATATCTATATATCTGTATATCTGTATATCTATATATCTGTATATCTGTATATCTATATATCTGTATATCTATATATCTATATATCTGTATATCTGTATATCTATATATCTGTATATCTATATATCTATATATCTGTATATCTATATATCTGTATATCTGTATATCTGTATATCTATATATCTATATATCTGTATATCTGTATATCTATATATCTGTATATCTATATATCTATATATCTGTATATCTATATATCTGTATATCTGTATATCTATATATCTGTATCTATATATATATCTGTATATCTATAACAATGTGTGTGATGAGCTGTCTCTTTCTGCCGCCACAAAACACTAAAAAAATATAATATATAAATATAAATATATCTGTGTTTAAATGTGTGTAATCCTCCAATCACATGAACATCACAACTTATAACAATAAAAATATATACAAAAAAGTGTAAAGCAGGAATTAATAACATATAGTACAATGCCATAGAGATCAGTGACATATAACGATCTATAATAATAATAATAATAATAATAATATATATAATAATACTATAAATAAACAACAATCAAAAAAGCTCAAATAATGAAAGTGCCAACAAATGTCACAGAGAAACCCCCTGTATCCACCTAATACTGCACAGTGACAGCAGTGTAACTCCATATACAGCACTGATAACACAGTGACACCAGTGTAACTCCATATACAGCACTGATAACACAGTGACACCAGTGTAACTCCATATACAGCACTGATAACACAGTGACACAGGTGTAACTCCATATACAGCACTGATAACACAGTGACACCAGTGTAACTCCATATACAGCACTGATAACACAGTGACACCAGTGTAACTCCATATACAGCACTGATAACACAGTGACAGCAGTGTAACTCCATATACAGCACTGATAACACAGTGACACCAGTGTAACTCCATATACAGCACTGATAACACAGTGACACCAGTGTAACTCCATATACAGCACTGATAACACAGTGACACAGGTGTAACTCCATATACAGCACTGATAACACAGTGACACAGGTGTAACTCCATATACAGCACTGATAACACAGTGACACCAGTGTAACTCCATATACAGCACTGATAACACAGTGACACCAGTGTAACTCCATATACAGCACTGATAACACAGTGACACCAGTGTAACTCCATATACAGCACTGATAACACAGTGACACCAGTGTAACTCCATATACAGCACTGATAACACAGTGACACCAGTGTAACTCCATATACAGCACTGATAACACAGTGACACAGGTGTAACTCCATATACAGCACTGATAACACAGTGACACCAGTGTAACTCCATATACAGCACTGATAACACAGTGACACCAGTGTAACTCCATATACAGCACTGATAACACAGAGACACCAGTGTAACTCCATATACAGCACTGATAACACAGTGACACCAGTGTAACTCCATATACAGCACTGATAACACAGTGACACCAGTGTAACTCCATATACAGCACTGATAACACAGTGACACCAGTGTAACTCCATATACAGCACTGATAACACAGTGACACCAGTGTAACTCCATATACAGCACTGATAACACAGTGACACAGGTGTAACTCCATATACAGCACTGATAACACAGTGACACAGGTGTAACTCCATATACAGCACTGATAACACAGTGACACCAGTGTAACTCCATATACAGCACTGATAACACAGTGACACAGGTGTAACTCCATATACAGCACTGATAACACAGTGACACAGGTGTAACTCCATATACAGCACTGATAACACAGTGACACAGGTGTAACTCCATATACAGCACTGATAACACAGTGACACCAGTGTAACTCCATATACAGCACTGATAACACAGTGACACAGGTGTAACTCCATATACAGCACTGATAACACAGTGACACAGGTGTAACTCCATATACAGCACTGATAACACAGTGACACCAGTGTAACTCCATATACAGCACTGATAACACAGAGACACCAGTGTAACTCCATATACAGCACTGATAACACAGAGACACCAGTGTAACTCCATATACAGCACTGATAACACAGTGACACAGGTGTAACTCCATATACAGCACTGATAACACAGTGACACCAGTGTAACTCCATATACAGCACTGATAACACAGTGACACAGGTGTAACTCCATATACAGCACTGATAACACAGTGACACAGGTGTAACTCCATATACAGCACTGATAACACAGTGACACCAGTGTAACTCCATATACAGCACTGATAACACAGTGACACAGGTGTAACTCCATATACAGCACTGATAACACAGAGACACCAGTGTAACTCCATATACAGCACTGATAACACAGTGACACAGGTGTAACTCCATATACAGCACTGATAACACAGTGACACCAGTGTAACTCCATATACAGCACTGATAACACAGTGACACAGGTGTAACTCCATATACAGCACTGATAACACAGTGACACAGGTGTAACTTCATATACAGCACTGATAACACAGTGACACCAGTGTAACTCCATATACAGCACTGATAACACAGTGACACAGGTGTAACTCCATATACAGCACTGATAACACAGTGACACAGGTGTAACTCCATATACAGCACTGATAACACAGTGACACCAGTGTAACTCCATATACAGCACTGATAACACAGTGACACAGGTGTAACTCCATATACAGCACTGATAACACAGTGACAGCAGTGTAACTCCATATACAGCACTGATAACACAGTGACACCAGTGTAACTCCATATACAGCACTGATAACACAGTGACACCAGTGTAACTCCATATACAGCACTGATATCACAGTGACACCAGTGTAACTCCATATACAGCACTGATAACACAGTGACACCAGTGTAACTCCATATACAGCACTGATAACACAGTGACACCAGTGTAACTCCATATACAGCACTGATATCACAGTGACACCAGTGTAACTCCATATACAGCACTGATAACACAGTGACACCAGTGTAACTCCATATACAGCACTGATAACACAGTGACACCAGTGTAACTCCATATACAGCACTGATAACACAGTGACACAGGTGTAACTCCATATACAGCACTGATAACACAGTGACACAGGTGTAACTCCATATACAGCACTGATAACACAGTGACACAGGTGTAACTCCATATACAGCACTGATAACACAGTGACACAGGTGTAACTCCATATACAGCACTGATAACACAGTGACACCAGTGTAACTCCATATACAGCACTGATAACACAGTGACACAGGTGTAACTCCATATACAGCACTGATAACACAGTGACACAGGTGTAACTCCATATACAGCACTGATAACACAGAGACACCAGTGTAACTCCATATACAGCACTGATAACACAGTGACACCAGTGTAACTCCATATACAGCACTGATAACACAGTGACACCAGTGTAACTCCATATACAGCACTGATAACACAGTGACACCAGTGTAACTCCATATACAGCACTGATAACACAGTGACACAGGTGTAACTCCATATACAGCACTGATAACACAGTGACACCAGTGTAACTCCATATACAGCACTGATAACACAGTGACACAGGTGTAACTCCATATACAGCACTGATAACACAGTGACACAGGTGTAACTCCATATACAGCACTGATAAAACAGTGACACCAGTGTAACTCCATATACAGCACTGATAACACAGTGACACAGGTGTAACTCCATATACAGCACTGATAACACAGTGACACCAGTGTAACTCCATATACAGCACTGATAACACAGTGACACAGGTGTAACTCCATATACAGCACTGATAACACAGTGACACCAGTGTAACTCCATATACAGCACTGATAACACAGTGACACAGGTGTAACTCCATATACAGCACTGATAACACAGTGACACAGGTGTAACTCCATATACAGCACTGATAACACAGTGTCACAGGTGTAACTCCATATACAGCACTGATAACACAGTGACACAGGTGTAACTCCATATACAGCACTGATAACACAGTGACACAGGTGTAACTCCATATACAGCACTGATAACACAGTGACACCAGTGTAACTCCATATACAGCACTGATAACACAGTGACACCAGTGTAACTCCATATACAGCACTGATAACGCAGTGACACAGGTGTAACTCCATATACAGCACTGATAACACAGTGACACAGGTGTAACTCCATATACAGCACTGATAACACAGTGACACAGGTGTAACTCCATATACAGCACTGATAGCACAGTGACACAGGTGTAACTCCATATACAGCACTGATAGCACAGTGACACAGGTGTAACTCCATATACAGCACTGATAACACAGTGACACAGGTGTAACTCCATATACAGCACTGATAACACAGTGACACCAGTGTAACTCCATATACAGCACTGATAACACAGTGACACAGGTGTAACTCCATATACAGCACTGATAACACAGTGACACAGGTGTAACTCCATATACAGCACTGATAACACAGTGACACAGGTGTAACTCCATATACAGCACTGATAACACAGTGTCACAGGTGTAACTCCATATACAGCACTGATAACACAGTGACACCAGTGTAACTCCATATACAGCACTGATAACACAGTGACACAGGTGTAACTCCATATACAGCACTGATAACACAGTGACACCGGTGTAAGTCCATATACAGCACTGATAACACAGTGACACCAGTGTAACTCCATATACAGCACTGATAACACAGTGACACAGGTGTAACTCCATATACAGCACTGATAACACAGTGACACAGGTGTAACTCCATATACAGCACTGATAACACAGTGACACAGGTGTAACTCCATATACAGCACTGATAGCACAGTGACACAGGTGTAACTCCATATACAGCACTGATAGCACAGTGACACAGGTGTAACTCCATATACAGCACTGATAACACAGTGACACAGGTGTAACTCCATATACAGCACTGATAACACAGTGACACCAGGTGTAACTCCATATACAGCACTGATAACACAGTGACAGCAGTGTAACTCCATATACAGCACTGATAACACAGTGACACAGGTGTAACTCCATATACAGCACTGATAACACAGTGACACCAGTGTAACTCCATATACAGCACTGATAACACAGTGACACAGGTGTAACTCCATATACAGCACTGATAACACAGTGACACCAGTGTAACTCCATATACAGCACTGATAACACAGTGACACAGGTGTAACTCCATATACAGCACTGATAACACAGTGACACAGGTGTAACTCCATATACAGCACTGATAACACAGTGACACAGGTGTAACTCCATATACAGCACTGATAACACAGTGACACAGGTGTAACTCCATATACAGCACTGATAACACAGTGACACAGGTGTAACTCCATATACAGCACTGATAACACAGTGACACAGGTGTAACTCCATATACAGCACTGATAACACAGTGACACAGGTGTAACTCCATATACAGCACTGATAACACAGTGACACAGGTGTAACTCCATATACAGCACTGATAACACAGTGACACCAGTGTAACTCCATATACAGCACTGATAACACAGTGACACCAGTGTAACTCCATATACAGCACTGATAACACAGTGACACCAGTGTAACTCCATATACAGCACTGATAACACAGTGACACAGGTGTAACTCCATATACAGCACTGATAACACAGTGACACAGTGTAACTCCATATACAGCACTGATAACACAGTGACACAGTGTAACTCCATATACAGCACTGATAACACAGTGACACAGGTGTAACTCCATATACAGCACTGATAACACAGTGACACCAGTGTAACTCCATATACAGCACTGATAACACAGTGACACAGGTGTAACTCCATATACAGCACTGATAACACAGTGACACCAGTGTAACTCCATATACAGCACTGATAACACAGTGACACAGGTGTAACTCCATATACAGCACTGATAACACAGTGACACAGGTGTAACTCCATATACAGCACTGATAACACAGTGACACAGGTGTAACTCCATATACAGCACTGATAACACAGTGACACAGGTGTAACTCCATATACAGCACTGATAACACAGTGACACAGGTGTAACTCCATATACAGCACTGATAACACAGTGACACCAGTGTAACTCCATATACAGCACTGATAACACAGTGACACAGTGTAACTCCATATACAGCACTGATAACACAGTGACACAGGTGTAACTCCATATACAGCACTGATAACACAGTGACACAGGTGTAACTCCATATACAGCACTGATAACACAGTGACACAGGTGTAACTCCATATACAGCACTGATAACACAGTGACACAGGTGTAACTCCATATACAGCACTGATAACACAGTGACACAGGTGTAACTCCATATACAGCACTGATAACACAGTGACACAGTGTAACTCCATATACAGCACTGATAACACAGTGACACCAGTGTAACTCCATATACAGCACTGATAACACAGTGACACAGGTGTAACTCCATATACAGCACTGATACACAGTGACAGCAGGTGTAACTCCATATACAGCACTGATAACACAGTGACACAGGTGTAACTCCATATACAGCACTGATAACACAGTGACACAGGTGTAACTCCATATACTGCACTGATAACACAGTGACACCAGTGTAACTCCATATACAGCACTGATAACACAGTGACACAGGTGTAACTCCATATACAGCACTGATAACACAGTGACACAGGTGTAACTCCATATACAGCACTGATAACACAGTGACACCAGTGTAACTCCATATACAGCACTGATAACACAGTGACACAGGTGTAACTCCATATACAGCACTGATAACACAGTGACACCAGTGTAACTCCATATACAGCACTGATAACACAGTGACACCAGTGTAACTCCATATACAGCACTGATAACACAGTGACACCAGTGTAACTCCATATACAGCACTGATAACACAGTGACACCAGTGTAACTCCATATACAGCACTGATAACACAGTGACACAGGTGTAACTCCATATACAGCACTGATAACACAGTGACACAGGTGTAACTCCATATACAGCACTGATAACACAGTGACACCAGTGTAACTCCATATACAGCACTGATAACACAGTGACACAGGTGTAACTCCATATACAGCACTGATAACACAGTGACACTAGTGTAACTCCATATACAGCACTGATAACACAGTGACACAGGTGTAACTCCATATACAGCACTGATAACACAGTGACACAGGTGTAACTCCATATACAGCACTGATAACACAGTGACACCAGTGTAACTCCATATACAGCACTGATAACACAGTGACACCAGTGTATCTCCATATACAGCACTGATAACACAGTGACACCAGTGTAACTCCATATACAGCACTGATAACACAGTGACACCAGTGTAACTCCATATACAGCACTGATAACACAGTGACACCAGTGTAACTCCATATACAGCACTGATAACACAGTGACACCAGTGTAACTCCATATACAGCACTGATAACACAGTGACACCAGTGTAACTCCATATACAGCACTGATAACACAGTGACACAGGTGTAACTCCATATACAGCACTGATAACACAGTGACACAGGTGTAACTCCATATACAGCACTGATAACACAGTGACACCAGTGTAACTCCATATACAGCACTGATAACACAGTGACACAGGTGTAACTCCATATACAGCACTGATAACACAGTGACACAGGTGTAACTCCATATACAGCACTGATAACACAGTGACACCAGTGTAACTCCATATACAGCACTGATAACACAGTGACACAGGTGTAACTCCATATACAGCACTGATAACACAGTGACACAGGTGTAACTCCATATACAGCACTGATAACACAGTGACACAGGTGTAACTCCATATACAGCACTGATAACACAGTGACACAGGTGTAACTCCATATACAGCACTGATAACACAGTGACACCAGTGTAACTCCATATACAGCACTGATAACACAGTGACACAGGTGTAACTCCATATACAGCACTGATAACACAGTGACACCAGTGTAACTCCATATACAGCACTGATAACACAGTGACACCAGTGTAACTCCATATACAGCACTGATAACACAGTGACACCAGTGTAACTCCATATACAGCACTGATAACACAGTGACACCAGTGTAACTCCATATACAGCACTGATAACACAGTGACACCAGTGTAACTCCATATACCAGCACTGATAACACAGTGACACAGGTGTAACTCCATATACAGCACTGATAACACAGTGACACCAGTGTAACTCCATATACAGCACTGATAACACAGTGACACAGTGTAACTCCATATACAGCACTGATAACACAGTGACACCAGTGTAACTCCATATACAGCACTGATAACACAGTGACACCAGTGTAACTCCATATACAGCACTGATAACACAGTGACACCAGTGTAACTCCATATACAGCACTGATAACACAGTGACACCAGGTGTAACTCCATATACAGCACTGATAACACAGTGACACCAGTGTAACTCCATATACAGCACTGATAACACAGTGACACAGGTGTAACTCCATATACAGCACTGATAACACAGTGACACAGGTGTAACTCCATATACAGCACTGATAACACAGTGACACCAGTGTAACTCCATATACAGCACTGATAACACAGTGACACCAGTGTAACTCCATATACAGCACTGATAACACAGTGACACTCAGTCTGTGTAACTCCATATACAGCACTGATAACACAGTG